>JABUQX010097559.1:0-33578 GCA_015478945.1 Trachelipus rathkii | reverse complement strand
ATATAAATCAAAAATCCTAGTATATATTATATATATATATGACATTCGGTAGGATCTTTCTCCTCAGAATATTCGTGTGGAACCAGGAGGTAAAAATTTTGGTTTGTTCTCTGTTTAGTTTTGTTATTTGTTCTTTGGAACAAATGCAGAGACATGTCGCTGTTCTCTTGGTACTCGAGATGTTGTTATAAGCCAATCGCGAGAGTTAAATACAGATTAGTAAATATATAAAATAAATTATATTTAAGTGAGGTTATGATCGTTAAGTAAGGTTATGTAGTTATTTAGTTTAGCATAGAATTTAAACGTTTAATATTTCTTTAATTAGCTTCTCATATTACAACCTTTTGAAGCGACTGGAACTACACTGTGCCTTGATGCTTGTTTTGGTTAAAAAAAACAAGCTTATAAAGTGTGAAAAATTATTATTTAAATTAATATACCTTTTCGTCGAAATATTCATGATCGCTACTTAATAGCGCTTATTATTATATATAACTGTATACGAGGTGGTACTTATGATTGGTACGTAAATATATATATTATATACAGACAGATATTCATATATTGATTTATGAAGACTATTATTATTTTGTATTTACCTTTATTCAAAGGAACGATTTTTATTATACTTTTTGGTGTATTTTATTACTGCATGCTCGTCCAAATCTATTATATAGATATATTTATTTTATATATATATATATATATGATTGGGAGAGAGAGAGAGAGAGTAGAAGAGAGGACGTGTAAATGTAGGCGGCTCCTCATGTCGATGAGATAATCATCCATTTGACATCAGCATAAGACAATCTCAGTGTGATCCTTGGTTTTCTACCCTGCATTGTCGCTTTCCACACTTTAGTCTTATTCTTGTAGGCTTCTCTGAAAGAAGTGGTAAAAGACGTGTTGGTGTTGGGAAAATGTTTGTGTGTTGATGTTGTGGAGAGGAGATTTCTGAGGAGGGGCGAGAGTAGTGCAGGTGTGTATTATAAGAGTTAACGCTTTGGAAGGGCCATTGTGGATTTTGTTTGTTGTGAGTACTTACTTAGGAATTCTTAATACATTGTTCAAGTTTAGAGTTTGATAAGATATAAGGTATTTTATAGGGATAGCGGCATATGAGTAAGCATCTCGTGATAGGTGAGCGCTTTAGTATGTGACTTTTAGAGCGGATTACTGAATGTTGTTTTGGATGCAGAAGTATATATGGGGTTTGTAGTGGCGTGATTGTTTCGTCGGAACGATTTAATATATGTCACTATTTATCGAAGAAAAGTGATTGTGTAATTGGTGCCTTTGGAGCTGCGGGAGGAAATGAGATTTGGATGAAGGTGATTGATCTTTGAGAAGTGTGGTCTGATTGATTTCTGTGAGTAAGTAATACAGTTCTTCGGGCACAAGGATAGTATTTATAAGTATCATCTGATAGTGTAGGGTAGTAGGCAGAGATGGTAAACGGAATTCACACACAAGATATGATTGATTTGTGTTGCGGAAGACAGGCAGACTATCTAGAAGTATGATGATTGGAAAGTTTAAAAGTCAGTGAGCGCCGAGATTGTGGGATGATACTATGGTGTCTTTATCATTGATTTTATGGTAAGATTGTTTTGAAGCTTAGGATGGAGAAAAAAGCGATAATTAAAAAGAGTGGGGGAATCTATGTAGTTGTATGTTAATATTGGGGTTATTTCAGTGAAAAAGGTATGTGAGTAAACTTACAAATAATGAGTTGACTGACATGCACGATGAACTGATGACAAATCTATCCGAACCTAATGTGAAGGAGCCTTAATAAGTCATGGCGGTATTGATACTCTACAGCGATGATAGTATTTGTATGTTGATGTAGGAAGTATGTAATTTTTCTATTTGAGAAGTGTGGATGCAAGGAGTGATGCACCAGAGGATTAAAATAAGAAAATGAGTGGTTAATAATGCCCGCGACTAGATTTGAGTGTATTAAGAGGTGTCGGAAATAGTACTGTGTAAGCGTATAGAGCAAGTGTGCTACGTTTATGCAGGTAGTATATAAAGTGGTAAATGTTGAATCAAGGTCTTGGCCTTGAATTGAGGCAATCAATACGGGAAGTCTTCACAGGTAATTATGATAATCTCCCTGCTGGAAGAAGTGTATCGTTATGATAGTGAAGTAAGACATCTTCACGATTTAATTGAATAGGGATGAACTTTTATGTAATAATGATAATGGATGCAGGAAGAGTCGTGGAGGGAACACATTAAGACATCTTGTGCTCTTTAAGGACAATTAAAAGCAGTTCATAATGGTTGTGGATTTAGTAGGTGTAAGATGAAGAAACTGGTTATTTTTGAGGGATCTATGGTAATTAGTAGGAGTAGTGTTAATTAGGATAGTAGATGAGAAACTTGAAAATGTAAATCCGTGGTATTTGGTTATGAATTAATAGTTAGAAAGTATATATAAACAGCTCGCTTAAGAATGATATAGTGGTAAGAGGACTGTAGAACTATTAGGGGAATTAGTTTTTGAGTGCCATAGGAAAGATATATTCTGCTATTTTGTTCGAAAGAGTTGCTTAACTGAGGTGGGACGTATTGGTGAATTAAATGAGTTGGCATTAGTAGAGAGTGGTAGACGAAAGAAGAATAATATGATTAAGTGCTTATTGTGTACTTAGCTATGGCCCGTTGTTTGGACAATATAATGGGTGGAGAAGTCTATGTAATAGTATGTTTAGATAGGATATTTGAGTGTTCGGTGGTAGGCTCGTGAATGAAAAATGAAGTAGCTATGTTCGTAGGTGATGTTAATTATTAGTATTGCAAGAAAGTGAGTTTATTAATAATTAATGAGAGTGACTGATTCAGGATAGCTTATTTTTTTGGCTATTTATTGTGTTTAATGGATGGGGGGGTGAAGAGAGATTAGAGGTAGTCGGGTGATATGGGAAGGTTTAAGATAATGATTGAGAATGGAGAATGGGATCACATGAGTGATGAGGTTAACCCTGCTTATTGTACCGTTGATGATTTTCGTGTTCGACGTACATCATGCTGCTTTCTACTTAAAGAACTATATATAGTATAATTATTATACTATACTATAATAATACTATATACTGATATATATGTAATAACTATAGTAGTTAATATATATAATCCTTATAGATATGAAAATCAATAGGTATTACCTATCATACGCACGAACATAAATGCTAGAATCTTAGTCTAGGTAGTATATCCACTATACTATATTATATTGAAATGAAATAGTAATTTTAAATAATACTTCAATTAAATTAATACAAACACTAGAAACAAAATTAATGACTCTTCAATATTTAATACTCCGCATTTAATAGATTGCGATTGTGGAATTCCGAAGTTTCAAAATCAGTGAAATGCGGTTGCTGATGTCAATTAATGCGGACGATTATATGAGGATGCTGATGTCAGACATGGATTCCTATATATAGTATTATGTATATTAATTATGAAAAAATATCGTTGTTACGTTTATTAGTTATATATATTCTATTCAGTATTATTTATTATTATACATATATGTACTAATACTATTTAGTATATATATCTATGTTATATATATATTATATTTTTATATATTATATATATATATGTGACATATGAGTTGCGCTACACGGAACGGAAGGTCGGATCCAAGAAATAAAAATTTAGCAGGTAGTCACTCAATGATACATAAGATAGATGTTTTAGTCGAATGAATTTTTTTTTCTTATGTACTCCTAGGGTGAAGAATGAGTTTTTAATGGTTCGATATTGGTTTGGTTAGGTTTACGTGGTTAAGGTTAAGGTAGGTCAGGTCAGGTCAGGTCAGTCTGAAACTAGAGGAATAAAAATTTCAATTTCCCCAAAGCAATAAATATATTTTTATGATCTTTAAAATATTTATCAATATATTTCTTTAAACCATATGCAAAACCAATATGGGGAAGATAGTTTAGATTGTTTGTAATAGGAATCGGAAGACTAGAGTTCGCGTAGGGTTTGGCAGTATGTTGACATTATTGACTCCGCCCCTTTCCCCCAAATTATGACATAATCAAAGCGATTGAATTAGGTCGCTTAAGAAGGTTCTTCCCTGCTTATGATTACAGTGCAGAAAAAAATACTTGTTAAAAATATATATGTACTCTAAAATGTTTATTTATTTAAACTTCATATTATAAACCACATTTACTAATTTACCCTATTAACGTGGAGCGTTAATGTACTTTTAATATATATGTAGTTATTATAGTATATATACTATAGCTTATATATATTATTGATAACAGTAGTAGTTATATATATCTATTATAATGATATATAAATATTATATTAATATATTATATAAGTCCATATATATATTAGTAATTTATATTCATCCAAATAAATCCCCATAAGACTTTGATATTGTCTAGCAATTTCCTTATTCGCAAGCATACCTAGCATAATAGAAATATAGACCTAGCCTTTAATACTTGCTTATACCTCCCAAAGTGAAGTGACTATATTCAATCGAAGATAAATAGCTAAAATATAGCATTTTCTCTTAATAGATAGTAAGAATTTATATAATAGTCATGTTTATAAGTAAATGAATCCAAAATAATTTCTTTCTCTACATGCAAGACGCAAGCATTTGATTTTTTTATGGGTCCACATTTGACGCAGTTTTTTTTAACTTAGAAATAAATGTAAATATTATTTGCTGTTAAAAATTTTATAACAACGTTTTCTGTTTAATATTATTTTAGTATCATAAATATATTCGTTAAGAAATGATATTTAAGAATATGATATCTCTATTTTTTATACTACATAGTATAAGTTATAGGGTATATAGTAGGGCATATATATATTATATATAGATATATTATATGGTAATTACTTATAATGATTTATATAATTTCCTAATCTTATTATTAGTATAATATATATATCTCATCCGTTAGTTGGTTAATTTCTTATCTATTCTTTTATATAATTCACTTGTTTACATAATTATATTACATACTTATATTATATATTATATATTTATATTTGATTTTTTATATCACTAGCGTATCAAAATTACACTTAAAAAGTTTTATGATTTTTCATAACACCGGTGATGGGGTTCTTCGAGCCCTCTATCTATAATTCATATTCCCCCAACCTCCTTGATTCACACGATATACTCGTCTCGTATCTCAAGGTTCTAGGTTCAATTTTTTTAAATCGAAATACTTTTAATTTATCAAATGAAAAAAAACTTGTAAATAAAATAAATTTAGAAAATAATAAGAAGAATACAAAATAACACACTATGAATGAAAATCAAATTTAGGACATTTGCAAATAATAATGATCAATTCAGTAACAAATAGGTAATAATATATTTCTAATATAAATATATATAATAATAATATAAAATAGATATATATATAGATACATAAATAAATACATCAATACACTTACTTCGATTTCTAGAAGCGAAAAACAAAATAATTTTTTAACTAAAATAAAGAACACGTTATAACTATTTTAAAAGCTTCGCTTATTTCAATTTATTTTTAATTCAAATACTCGTCGACTGAAGTATTTGATATAGCTCCATTAGATGCTTGCCGATAACTGTGAACGCTATATTAGATAATTAGTCACGGGGCCTTAATTTTTTCTTTATTCAAGGTTTCATTGCGGTGGAAAAAAAACGCTGCAATGGAGGAGGTTCAATGGATCTACAACTAATATAAATAATTACAGCGCAATTTTCCATCTGAAGGCTTGTTATTTTTTTTTAATGGCTAGAAAATAATTATTCATTTGAAAGTTTTTAAATATTTCAGATAATAAAAAATAAAAGAAAATGTACTTATTATCTTCTTACTCTCTTGCGCTTCGCATATCGAGTGAAGCCTCCGATCTTAATTGCTAATCGAGGAAGCAGCGTGTCGGGCTCTTATTGTCCAATCGAATATGACTCTTCATAACTCTCGTGAGGAGGAAAGTGAAAAACATGAGAGGGCGATTGACTCGGATTTGACTGAAGAATTAAATGTTTCCTGGAGAGTGAATATGCTATTGCGTGGACGCGTAAGTGCTTAACATGTTCTAGTAAATCATATATTAGTACAGGACTTTGATGTCAGTTCTATGGAGCGAAGAGTTCTCAAAACTCTAAAACTGTTTTATAGAATTTGTCTACGCCTATATAAGATTTTTTGATATATAATTATAAATTATGTATATTATATATTATTAAACAAACAAACAAACGAAAAAAAATATTACAAAAGACATAAAACAAATGAATTTAGTACATTAAAATATTAGAATGACAATCAGTTTAGACAATTCTCAGGGTGTGTGATTCTCTATATATCGCATGCAATGTAATGGAAAGATTCCTTAAGGGGTTTATCTATTAAATATATGAAAAATGAAAAAGTTATAATGCAGGATCATTTGTCACACAGCATTTTTTTATTAAACTCGTGGTGTGAAAATAACTCAACCGGCATATAAACCGTCCTTTCGTTTTACCTGAGTAGTCTGTCGCATACCATTACTAACATTATCCCAGATTTGTGGGACGGCTATTGTTTTTTCCTAAGATATGAACTTCCTCTCTACTCATTATCAATATAATGTGATATAATTGTTTATCTTGGCTTCTTAGCGACAATTTCTATTTCGAATGCATGTGATTATTCACAATATCATTAGCTTTTATTGGGTTTAATAAATGATGTAAGAGTGCGGTTAGTTCCCGTTAAAACATTGGTATAAATACCTACTCATATTATTTTTATTTCAGTATAATAAGAACATTTTTTTAGCATAGGACTTCCGATGCATTTATTAAGATTTTGAGTCTATGAATAATACTTTATATAAGAACATAGAAGGTTTTCATTAATCTAAGAATTTCCAATATTTTAGATGCTATAGTGAGCAATGCTGCAATCCAAATTATTATACTAAATAAACTTAACTTATAGTGGGATTTAAAGGATTGTCAATATACCTATTTGTGTATTAATGATTATACGTTATCAAGTATATATATTATATAAGTTATTATACAGAAAAATGTCCCCATCGCTCTGATCTCCTCTGGAAGTCTCTATCTACAACCACCTTCTGTAACCTCCTCTGACTCTATTGTTCCTTATTCTTTTACCTCCTTAAATTTCAAGCGGCGAGTCTCTTTAAAGGAAAGTAGGGATGCTATTGATATTCAGAAGCAGCTAGAAAATCAATTATTTTTTAATAAGCATTGCTATTACTGCTGATATTATTGTACACTATTCTCCTTATACGGTATTATTATATATAATCTCTCTCTATATCTGTCTTAATTTCATTTTATAATTATTAGTTTAATATATGTATAAGTATTAATTATATATTATATAGTATATTAATTATTATATTATATATACGTTATATGTAACTATCTAAGATTCGTATAACAATCATAATCTATGTAGTGTACTACTACAGTATTTTAATAAAATAATGATATTATTATATTTAGATAAATATGATGATTCAATAATATATATAATCTTATATTAATTTATACTTAAAGACTTGGGACTACGCTACCTATTCTACATGTGCCAAGTTTTACACAGCCCATAACTCGGAGTAGTATATACATTATATTAGTTTATAGTATATATATATATATATACTATATATATATATTATATATGATTATATATATATATAATATATAATAAATATAATATTATAATAGTATATTATAGATATATGATATTATATATATAAATTATATAATATAGTCAGTTATATTATATATATATATATATTATATATATATGATATATAATTATTGATATATATATTAATATATTTATATATATATATATATACATGTTCACAATAAAAGAATAACAAAAAATATATGTAGTGTAGGGTTAATCGTTAAGCAGGTCCGGGTCATAAATCAAGCATAAATTTTTAACCATATAAATTAACCTACTTTATATATATTAGCATTACTAATTATAATACTCTTCGTATATATATAGATATTTACTGTTACTACAATTAGAGATGTATAACTGATATGGTGGTGTTTTGGTGACTACTGAGTGTTGTGGAAGATATTTGCTGCGCGATCATTTATAGTTATACTATTTACAAGTATAGCGATTTCATGTATCGGTGCATTCACTAATATGAAGTATATATAGTTATTATATATATTATAGTATATTTATATATATGATATATATTATTATATATATTATATATAGATAATATTATATATATATAATCTATATATATAATAATATATGATATACCGGTATATATTTTATATTATATATATTTTAATCTTATATATAGTAATAATATATGGTATATATAATAATTATATTATATAATATATATAATAGTTTTATAATGTCTAGTTAATATATATATATATAAATAGTATTATATACCGATATTATATAATAATAATAATATATATATTTATGATTATATATATATATAAATATATATATATAAATATATATATTAGTATATTATATATATATATAGTGTGGGTGTTGTTAGTCTTTGATAATATATATATTTATATATATTATATATATATATAATATTAGGATATATGTTGTAGAAAAAATCTGTGAATTTTTTATTTTATAGCCGGTAAATTCCAAATAAAAAAGGTTATCACGGACCGGTATATCCGATTTCCTTATATGAACTTTGCCTTTACTATAAAGAATGTAAAAAAATAAACTTTATTATTTATTAATATTACTTATCCTAAATTATAAAGTACTAGTTTATACGTTTAGTACGATGCACTCATGAATACATAGTGGAAATATTATTTGAGGATTAGCTGAATAGTTAAGTTCAAAATTATTTTAATACTAAATACTTTGTGAGAGTCTTGTCTTTCTAATAGAATCAAGGGGAATCCGCCAGAGAATATTAGTAGATTCCATGAGCTGTGATAAATAATAAAATGAATAGTAATTATAATTATGAACATTTTCGTTTGATAATAGATAAAAAGTTTCTGGCATGAATATTAAATAGACACGTACTCCAATTTGATCATAACTAAGGTAAAATGATAATGATTTTATCGCAAATGAGTTAACCAACAGCCATTAGTATCACAGTACACATAAAGAGAAGGGATTATAAAACGTATCTTGCGCATACTAAATCTAACCAAAATATCTCTTTAATTCCCAGTTAGAAAATTCTTTTGTAAGAAACGATTGTTGACCACCTTCCCTTTTTTCATGAGATCATGCGAGTATTCGAATCAGAAGTTATCTAAGGCTGATGCAGATATTCTGATTTACTGCTATAACAGAATTCAGTGGAGCTAATAATTCTAACGTAGACTTCATTTATGCATCTTTTTAGCAGGCATCTCAGTGGGTGCTATATCCTGCTGAGTTGTGAGAAAAATGAAGTGGTACTGTCCTAATTGCAAGTATCTCCATTACATATGCGTGTATTAAATTTCGGTTCCTCATTCTGGAATTAAAATCACTGGAGTTTTGAAGTTACGATGAATAATGGGAATTCCTCCTAATCATAATCCATTCACTTAGTTACTTAAATGCAACTTAAGTTATACATAAATATTTATATAGGGTATTGAAACTTGAATTTGGCAGTGAGCAATATAGCATCAAGTTTTTTCGTGTTTTATTCACATGAAACTTACAATTTATTAAATGAATGCCTTATTTTCGCTATTCTAAGAAGAAGTGGATTTATAAAGAATTTATGGTGAGGGAATATAATAAGTATTTTTACACTTACACAGTGTTATAGTCATTCCAGTTTTTAAAGCTTTGTATGATCGAAGCTTAAAAGTAATAGCAAAAGAGATCTTGTAGTAATCCCAACGAACTTCTGCCAATCATCAAGATGTTAAATTACAAGGTGGAATGTATAATGCACATATGTTAACTTGAGTTCTTAGACAAAGAAATATGAATATTTGATAAATGAACGCCTCTGCATAGTTTACATTATAAGTAACAATCACATCGAGGCGATTGTAATGTTCTTTGATTTGTCTATATATATACATGGAAAGTCGTTAATAAATCTAAGAGTTGTTGCCACCTTTCATGGTATTTATGAGATCAATAAGGAATAAATTCAATTATATCAATCGTAATTGGGTGTATGCGTACTTATTTGATGCTCGTTTCAGCAATATTTCTCAAACCTCTGGAGGACAAGGCAAAGAAAGAAGAATGAAGAAGGCGATTAGAGTTGGTGAGGGATGGATAAAAAGGGAGAGAGAAAGGATCAAATAGATACCAAATATTCTCGATCTAGTAATTGATGGATATAATTGCTTTTGAAATATTGTAAATAGACCCTAAGTATAACTTTTTATTTGTAACAGACTGTTTCATTTTCTAATACATAAGAAGATATGGAGGTAGAAGATGGATGCTTAGATATGGAATATGCAATATATAATCTGAATGGTCAGGAAGAGGTGATCGATGATAGTGAGTAACAGTAAGCAGATAATGAGGTTTCAGGTGAGATGAGTCATCTTTTCCAGTATAAGAAAACGACATTATAACACGCAAAAAAAAAATGACAAATAACTAAAGCATTTTTTTCTAATACATCTGAAATAGCAGGGCGGGAGCGATTAAGAATAGAATTCCTGCAAGTTTATTTAGTTTTTTAAGTTTGAAGAAAAGGTGAAAGTAACTAGCGAGTCGCTTAGTGTAACAGTGGATAGAAAATTAAGAATCGTAGTAGCTCTTTCGACATAAGGACGAATTTCTAAAGAATTGAATTTTTTTTTTTTACCTTTGAAAAACTCAATAGATATCTAATGAAAAAAAAGAATTCCTTAATTGGTGGAAGTGAACAAAGCTAAATAGGTAATCACTCTAAACAGTAGCAAGTTACTAGCCCAAGAAATTACTTCTCCTTCATATTTATTCACGATAGGAAAATTTATTTCTTGTGTAGGTTCTTTCAGAAACCTGAAATATATTTGAGAAAAGCGTTGTAAACGAAATGTATCGCTAATATCGTAGGGTGAACAGTTTTTTCTTGTCACCGGCTTGATCACAATTCAGTGCGATATGTTCAAAGGTGTTTAAAGGTAGGGGATTGTACGACCAGAAAGAGGCCGAACTGATACTTTCTATTTTTTAGGTGCTGATACGAATACGTCATTGGCATGATATTTTTAGGATTTAATATAGGATAAACTAGCATACAACGTAGCTAAGATAGAACTTTGTGTAATGCTCAGGCAAACTCAGAGATTGATTCGTGTACAAACAATCAACTGTCATCTAATTTTCATATTTGCGTTGTGCAACAAGTATTAAACTTTTATCTTTATTTATATGAAATTGAGAATAAATGATGGTATGTCCGTTTTTAACCTTTTATTTTTCTTTCCTGTTAGCGATAGTTTTTTATGTTTTGGTGTGTATTCTTGAGTTAGAACTCATATTACTTTCTAGTAAGTATCTTAACAACTTTTATTTTTTATCTGATATATTTACAAGGAAGTAATTCTTAACATAGCTTAAAAAACTAAAGAGGAAAAAGAAAAAAAATAAATGAAAGAAAAAGACTATAGTTGAGCTTTCAATTAAAAAATGAAATGCTAGAAAAAGACAAAAAAAAAAAAAAGATTATAATTAAAAAAGCTGGAAAATAGTATAAATAAAATATAATATATATAAGAAAAAAAAAAACATTAGTTTAAGATAAAAGATCAGTGTCAAGGATTATGAAAAAATTTATTAATACAAAATAAAATCAAAATTATACGAATATAGTAAATGAAACATCAGATGTAGAATAAGCATTCAACTATGAAACAGTGGCGAGAGCACACCTATGTTTTCCTGTTTTAGGTTTGTTTTTGTACAATACACCCCCAATAATATAACAATAAAAAAAACTAACATAAAAGAAAGAAAAAAAAAAAAATAAAACCTGCAAAAATATTGAGATGGAAAAAAAAATATAAAATATAGAGAGAGAGAAGAGAGTACAGTTTCCAAAGGAAAAATATACATAAAATATAAGACACATACACAATAGGTGACACTTTTTCAAAAGAAAATTGAGTATAGGTAGGAAGGTACAATGATATAAGGATGAAGAGAGATATTGGCTTAGGTAAAATTCGATACGGTGGAGAGGGAGAGTGCTGTAGCCAAGCTAGCGAATGCTCGATTGCTCATTTCCTCCGTAGGAAACACGCATCTCCGTGTAATTTTCGTAAAGAGGCATCATCTGCCTCATTCATTCAAGATTAATGGCAATTTGATTTTTTTATTTTGCTGGGCTCTTCGGTGGTGTGTCTCTGCTTCAAGTTTTTTTCGATAGAAGTTTTTGGTGTGATCCTTTGAATGGTGATTGATAGTGTAATGCATGTGGTCTGGCCAATTTTGTTTCTGTTATTTTATTGTTTTTTTTTTTTTGTTTTTTTTTTTTTTGTGATTATTTATCTTTTTTTTTGATTTGTTTTTTTATTTGTTTATCTATTTATTTGTATTATTTTCTTATTTTCATGAATGGTGTTTTTTCAAATAATCTCTCGTTGTCGTTTTTTTGTTTTTTTTATGTCTTTAATAGATGCCATTGTTTTTATGATTTATACTGTTTTTGTTTCTTGTTTTTTATTTTTTGTTTTTTGTTCTCTATTATTTTTTTGTTTTTTGTTATTATTTTTTTTTGTTTTTCGTATATTTTTTTTTTTTTAGTTGTGTTTTTTTTTTTTTTATAATCTATAAGATTTTTTTTTTTTACTATACGATACTTATTCTATGAGGGTGTGGATTACACACACACGCACGAGGTGTGTGCTTGCAGGATCAATTTTTCTTAATAAAGCCGATCAAGGTTGAGGAGAGTACACTGTCCTTATGGCATCTGATTATTCCGGTAATCTGTTTACCTAGTTAAGCCTTCATCTTGTAGAAGAGAATTCTTTGAACAACAGTGTATGGAACAGAAGGCTTGATAGATTATCTGACATCAACTGAAGGGGATTGATATCTAGTTCGGTTTGCAGTAACTTTTTAACATGTTTTGCCATCTTAACACTGCCTGACGTGTTTGTTAGATGCAAAGTTGTTTTCATGCCAACACTGTTGTGACCCAAGTGCCGGGCTAAAGATAGCGCCATTAGTCGGCGAAGTAGGGGACACAGAACGCGTAACAAAACAATCAAAATGAGTTTAATCAGTATTACAGATCTTTTGTGCCCTCGACCGATACCCCAAGTACATATCCTACCTTCCTTAACAGTGTTAAACTCTGCTGCAGTCAGCCACCGAGTAGCCACTCCGTCAAACTTTTATCACCTTAGTTGATTATGCATGTTCTTTAAGAAAAATTCCAAACAAAGAAAATGGGGGGTTGGACAAAGCACATAGTTCAGCAGGTTTCCTTTTTATGCTGTAAGTCGTTTTTCTCGGGGTAAAGATGGCTCAAAATGAAGATAGGACCGTTAGCACCTGGCTAACTGCAATACAGTGGTAATGCTCTTCTTTCACAACTTAAACTAGGACGATATGAGAAGTCTTGGATTGACTGTGAGTATAAGCTTGCTTGTAACGAGGAGAAGCCGTTACGGTGAATTCTTTGCGTTCTATACTAAAAGAAGGTTGCATTGATAAATAATTTGCTAGTCGGGCAGACTGGAGCCTGAATTCGTATTAATTTGTGAGTTTCTATGAATTATTTAGCTCTTGCTGCCTTTGTTGACTTTTAGTATGTGAGCATCGACATCCTGAAGGTTCCATGGTCCTCCCTTCCGAGTATTTAATACAAATGGACCAGCATGCCAATAATGGAAGGCTGGTAGACGTAGTGAACGAGCCAATATTTGGCTCACTGACGCAGTCACTTTCTTGCAATGAAAAATTGATGCAGCTTTGTGGAATGTATTGATCAGTATCACAATTGTATTAGGCGCTACTGGAAAATGGAGCGTTGCGTGTGCTGTAGGAGCGAGACCCATAGATATACGATCTACGGAACGATGCGAGGCGAATAGACCGCCACCTCCAAATTATGAAATGCCTACATGGATTTAGTTGCAAAAAGGTCTATCATTTGTCCTTGACTTTCAGATTCTTGTCATGTCTGTAACATGACAATCTGCCAGGTTTATGGTACTCTTTCATCTCATCGGAAAGAAAATGGAGCTTCTGTTGGTTGGACGATGTTATAGTCCATGGTGACTGTATTACTTTTGCTGCTTATAGTTGTCAGAATCTTGTAGCTTACATTAATATGCATTCACTCTCTTGCCTTATTCTGGGGCTATTTAATTGCTGGTCTTCTGTGCCATTCAGGTAGATCTGGTTATTACCGATAAGTGTGCTTGTGGTCAGTGCAAGCGATTACGGACCGGCAAGTTCTTATCTTATTCTCTTCTTGATTCTCCGACTTAAAGAGACGCAGCTAGGTAAATTGCCATTTGTTGAAAGCGGGATTATTCAATATTCGCTTAGAACAGATCTAGCGGTTAGGAAGGGGGCATGGTACGATTGCAATCCTTGAATGTGTTTACTTAGCATGATGTCGCTGAGAACGAATTCGTCGCATACGTCTGCAGCACTCTGGACCTTCTTGCAGATTATTCTTGAAGATCAGTTTTAATCTTCCTTCAGCACTTGCCGTTTGGGCTTTGCCGAGATAGTAAGAGGACGCCCTAGCTGTCTTTAGCCCTGTCTGCGCGATGAAGGCCCTCTTCTCAGATCCGTTCCCTCTTGCGTACGCCCGCAGACTGCTGTTATTTTGGTCTTTTATTCTTTCGTTTCTTATTCTCTCGATCTAGTCTCTTCGGACTTCAGGACTTCGTGATCTCTCGGCGAATGCTTGTTGCTAGAGACATGTTAGCATTCCAATCCATACCTCCCAGTGGTAGTAGTTTGTCATGAAGATCCTCTTTCGGGTCAGTAGGATGATGCGTTTGGCGTATAGATATATCCTTGAGTGCTGTTGGGTAATGAATGTCTGACGAATATAGCTCTCCGACGTCGGTTAAGGCGCGACAGAAGGTGGGCAGTATCGAAAAGGACAGGGGGTCCGTTTCTCGAACCGCAACTTTCCAATGTAGGCTTGTTCGTTTCTTTCCGTAGTTGAGTGGA
Organism: Trachelipus rathkii; assembly: GCA_015478945.1. Lineage (NCBI taxonomy): Eukaryota > Metazoa > Arthropoda > Malacostraca > Isopoda > Trachelipodidae > Trachelipus > Trachelipus rathkii. Next base: position 18,414 of record JABUQX010097559.1, on the reverse strand, counting down.
AAGTGTTCAGGCAGCTTGCTCGGATCCGCCTACGTAAGCTCGATTTGCCGTGTAAGTATTTCTTATCTTTTAACAAATAATATATGACCATTATAGGTATACCAATTATTCATGAATTTTCCTATTAATAAAAAGGTTGATGAGATAGGATACTTATTTACGTTATATAAGATCAGATATATAGTTGCCAGAGAAAAAACATAATCAGCAAAAATTTGTTATCTATATTGTTAAATGTATATATCGTAATTAGTAGATAGTAAAAGTTATATTTTTATATTTATATATATATAAATGAGTTTATTTTATATAGTACTGAGTTTCATAAAAAATTTCATGAGTGGGTCAGTAACTCTTTTGTACAGATTAGTTATAGTATAATATAATTATAAATTATATATTATATATTCTTTAACTATAATATGCACAGAAGTTATACTATAACTGAAGAATATATGAAAGTAAGAAGGCAGCTTTTATAGATTGATCAGGTATTTTCTGCGAATTTACTTGAAGACGTGAAAATCTACGATTTTGAAGTAGCGTAAACGTATTTTACCAAACAAGACCTGTGATTTAGCGCATTTCTGTATATTGTCACCTCTAAATAATTAATTGTGTATTATCACTAACATATAAACGTTATAATAACTTTTTGTCAATCATTTCCTATGCCTGCTTTTCCCATTCTCTTTGCAAGAAACGATGACTGAGTCTATGAAACGTTGACATTATTAGAAAAACCATAGAAAAAAACAATTAATTTATTTATCATTTTATTATATTATTTTTATTTTTTTTTACAACACATTATTCTTAACTAACAGTTTTTAGTCAAGGTATGTCCAAAAAATTGTATTTCCTTTTCGCTTGTAGCTATTTGTAGTTTTGGTTTTTGAGTTACTAAATGACTTTTTTTTATGTTTTATTTATTTTAAATCTATATTTTTCCGCATCTAAGATTGGATCAGTTCAATCTTCTCGAATGTATTTATATGTTTGTACTAATGCTATTGTGTAGTTTTTGATGAAGTTTAGATCCTTCTGATTGTAATAAAATCTATTTGCTGGTTAATCACGAAATATCATTTAAAGCTTCACTGCATACTATATTTTTATAACTAAAATAATAACTATATAAAAATAATCTAGTTTATTATTATTTATATATATATTCTCTATATATTACAAAAAAAGTATAGTTTAAATATTAATACTATATGTTAATATGTTATATTATCTATATAATTAATATATACATATATAATAAATCTAGTAATATTTTCCAGTATATTACTAATTCAATTAGATATATCATCTGTTCATTTTTTAGGCGAAGAAAATATGGGCTGACTACATCTTGTTATTTGTTTGTGGGATGCGACTTTTCCGCTCACGTTTTTGATTTTTTTTTTTTTTTTTGTTGTTTTTGTTTTATATTTATAACTTATATTTCTTTTGTTATTCTAGTATATCTGAAGATTATCGGTAACACTGTTTGTATTATGCTAAGTGAAAGGCATGGGCGTGGGGACTCTACCCCCCCATTTTCACTTATTTAGTAGTGTGGTCTTAGAAAAGAGTTGGATTAGACTGTTTATATGTAATTTTTAGTATACTTATTGAAAGTATATAATAATTTATATCCATAGGAGCTAAACTTTAGCGAATATATTATCGTTATACGAATTAATTATTCTTATTTTCTTTTTGTTTGATTAATTAATTTTGTGTTTTTATTTTTAACTTTATATATTATTTTGGATTTATATTTTATATATTTGTACTTTCTTGCATTGCAATGTTTGTGTGTTTGCATATCCGCAAAGATGGAATGGTAAGTCGGAGTCGTCTCGGCTTCCGGGGGAACAACAGGGTATAGGTATAATCTTTTCGCCCCTTAATATTGTATGCTCCGCGAGGGAGATGGGTCTCGGAATCCCCGATCTTGGTATTTTGGTGTGTCGCGGGGTTTCCTCGCCTTCCCACTACTAGAGGCTATGAAATAACGTACCCCCTCTATGTATACCCCGTCTGCCTCGACCGCTAATTTTTTTTTTTTTTTTTTTTTTAGTATATTTTCTATTTACATTTTGTAATTATAAGCTTATTGACGACTGAATTTCTAAATATGTAATGGATGTTTTCTGAGTAATGATTGAGGTGGGACTTTATTTGAAGATAGTCATTCCGGTTTAAAAATTTTATTGATTATCCTAAGTATTTATTTCTAAGATATATTATTTAAAATAGTTTGAACTTTTTGAATCATGTACCGTATACACATCTGTAAGGTTCATTGGTTAGTTCATCATTATTCTAGCAATATGGTAAAAGAAAAAAAAAAAAAAATCAAACTGACGGGGTCTTATAACAATAACAGGGCCTATATATGTATATGATATATAAGTTATAATATATATATATATTAGTATATTATTATGTATATATATATATCTATATAATTTAATATTATATATATAATTTATAAATATAGTATATCTATATGTATATTATTAATACTATATTAACTAATTAAATAATATTATTATATAGTATATATATAATAATATTATATATAATGATATATGATAATATATGTATATAAATACTATAGTGTAGTATATTAGTATATGAACTGTATGCGTGAATATATATTATAAAAGAACATTGAATATGCTATTATATAAGATGTTATATTATTAAAATAATAAAATATAGCGGTTGACTGGTCATTATCCAACTAAAAAACTTCTTTGTTTAAATTTTATTTTTTAACTTAATCAGCATTATTCTGAACTAACTTTTGTATTGAAATCACAGGAATGAAACTTGTCATTTTTTAGGTCGGTTATTGGAGTCACAAAGCTTAAGCTACAAACGAATTGGCACTTCGAGATTTAGCCCAGTTTGCTATAGAGCGTTGCAACATTATTTGCACGCGAATGTTTTTGCTTTGCTGAGATATAACGACCAAGGACTAGCACAATATTAAGTAAAGGATTGTAATAAGTATACCTCGATTCATTAGTGTTGTGTGTGGTATGCTCAGTTTGGTGTAATGAGCTGTGTTTTGCTTGGCTAATCTTACCACACTCATTATATATGAGCCTTATTTGATGAGTTGTGTTTTGCTTGGCTAATCCTACAACACTCATTGCATATGAGCCTTACTTGATGAGTTGTGCTTTGCCTGGCAAAATCTTTGTTTTACCAACAGCTCATTCATATCGATCCTTGCTAAGCTTTGAGTGATTTGTTTTTATTCACTTTTAAATAACCTAAAGCATTTTTGATTGTTACATGTTGCTGGAATGGTGTCAATCAATGATGAAATGAAGATTTTACAGATATTGCCAAAAAACATTTTCATGAGAGACTCAATTTAATAATCCAGCTCAATGAGAACAAGCTAATACAAATAATTAATTTCGATTTGGGTTTTCATAAGCATTTTACGTAAAACTTGAATATATTTTAATTTATAATATATTACTATTATAATATTTACAGTATACTAGTTTTACTATTTATAAAATTCAACTTAGGGTTAATCAGGTATATAATATATATATATATTATTATTATTTATATATGTATTATTTAAATAATAATATGTGTATAATTTATAAATAATGCATTTATAATTGTATTATTTGGAAAATACTATAATGTATACTATATACTATAATACTATAATGAAAGCATTGAAAGTAAATATAATGAAAGTAAAAGTAAGTTGATTATAATCTTTTACTCTCATCTGGATTCAGTCATCTCCGCCATCAATAGATGACTGGACGCTTCGCCATGAATATAATAATATAATATACTATACTATATACTATATTATATACTATATTATATTACTATATATATATACTACTACTATAATATACTATAATATAATATATAATATATATACTATATATAATATGAATATCCTAGGCTTTCCTCACAAACTGGACTGTGGAAATCCACACCCTCGCCGTTGGTTATAGGCAGGCGCTGTTACCACCTGACCACGATGAGCTAAAAGTAAATATACCATTTACCTCTTGAAAGATTACTTCTCCCAGGATGAATAAGTACGTCAGTCTGACCAATGTGAACCATTTGGCAGACCCTCGCTACACACTAACGGGATGAGGGTCACCACTGCGTGACCCACTGACCCGAAGTGACTCTGAGCGAAGGGAGGCTCTTCCAAAATGAATTCACTCCGTCAGAACTAAGACATACCTTATGGTCCTCTAAGCGAAGATGTAATCTAATCATACGGATAAATGTAATCTTTTTAAACTCATCGTAAGCGTTAGGTGGGTCATACGCCTTGCCAAATACCAACACCAGTAGTCATAGGACAGATTCGATCAGTACCATTCCTTGAGCTAACGCTGTATGAGAATACCTTCTCACTTTAGTTCGAAAAAGTAGAAGATCGCCTGAGCAACGTGATTGATCGTACGTGTAAATGTTAATGTATTATTCATTATTATTATAATATAGTATACTATTAATTATTTATATTTATATATATAATATTAATAATAATTTATTATTTATTATTATATATTTATTATTTATTTATTTATTATTATTATTTATATTTATTATTGTATCATTTATTATTATTATTCATTATTATTATTATATATAATTTAGTATTATTATTATATTATTAATTATTTATTATTATTATTATTATATACATTATTATTATTAATTATCTATTCATTATTATTATCTATATATAAATTAAATTATTATTATAATTATTATTATATATTATTATTATTATTATTATATTATCATAAACACTGTCATTATTATCATATAATTATCTATATCTTAATTATTATTATTATCTATTATAATAATATTATATTATTATTAATTTATTATTTATTATTATTATTATTATTATTAAATTTATTCATTCATTATTATTAATATTTTGTCTGACGGTAATAATATTCTTACCCGGGTATAGCAGTTATCCCCACCGTCCTAAAATTAATGAAGAAAGCGCGCATATGTCGGTTGACTAGACGAGGCTTTACGTATCAGTGGGCCCCCCAGGAGAGGCGTGCTACGCTCCCTAAAAAATTGCAAATCGCCGGAGAAGGCTGAAATTTAGGAGAAATTTATTCGGCGATAGAGCCCAAAGTAAGCGATTTGGCATCCGGAATTCGTATCCCGGACCGGCCACCGCGTGCTGCTCCGGTGTTTCGAATGATGAGTTAGTAAAGTATTTGTATAAATAATACATATTTGTATCTATATATATTTATGACGCCGAGTAGATCCCGAATATGAGGGTTATAAGTTCGTAAAAAGGGGTCCCCAGAAACATGGAACGAAATGCATAAAGCAGAAGGGGAGCGCAAAGGAGTCTGAAGGGCAGGTTCAGAGAAGGAAAGACTCGGAGAAGGAGTCTGAATGATGAGGGAGGTTGAACAAACGGCCACCGGTGCTGAGCCAGGCGGTGCTGAATGAATATATTCGTTTATAGTCCCATATGGTATCAAGATATATGTTACTAAGTCGACAGAAAACTTGAATATGGATGGTTGTAATCGTAAAGGTGCCTGAGACCACCCCGGAGGCGGTAGAGAAATGCCAGGGTACGCAAAAACAGGCAGAAGATGGAGAAGGAAGAAGAAAGAAGGAGAAGCGCAGAAGAAAGAATGAGCGAAAAGAGTTTGAGAGGAGACAGAGTTGCAGTACCAGCACCGACGTGCATGGAACCGGTGCTCGGCTGATATGAAGTTAGTAAACATCCGTTTACGACCTCAGGACTGACATTTCTATAATCAATCTCGTTTAATACTTTATTACTAACGTGCCAACTAAAAACATATCATTAGATTTACTATTTATATTTTATAAGTTGTTACATTCACATTTATCTTTGTGTAAATTTTTGTTTTCCATTTAAATTTTTAATTTTAGACTCCTAAAATATTATTATCTTTTTATTTATTTTTTTAAATTTATTTTGTTTTATTTTCTTAAAACATTTTCGTTTTTACTAAAAATTTTTATGCTTTTCATGTTGTTTATAACGTAAAAAGTTTGCTTTTTTCACATACCTTAAAGCACTAAATCAGTAAATCAGCTAAATCACCACCCACCTTACCCATTTCCCCATCCATCCGTGATTAATTGACTATTAATTACAAGTCATATTTTTCTAAACCAAAATGTTTGTTATGTTTTACATCCCCTAAAAACAGCATTAAATCAGTAAATCAACCACCCACCTACCCACCCCTACATCGCAATCTATTGCATACTATGATTCAAGTACTATTATAGTTTAACATACACACAAACCTAATATTAATTCTTTTATATGTTATAACGTAAACAAATTACATTTTTACACACCCTAAAGCGAGGAAAACTCAAACCACACCCTACCCGTCCCACTTCCATCCGTGATCTACTATCGATATATACGACTCTACGGATTTTCAAGTCGTAGTTTTTTAACATAACAATTGACGTTTTACAACCTTAAACCGCGCAGTAAATCGTAAAAATCAAGATAACAATCAAACCACCCTTCCCGCCCCTCCTGCCCATCCATGAATAAAGTACCTTGATACTATATAGACTTCAAGTCATATTTTTTTACTAAATTGTATGTATTTAACTCATACCCACTAAAGGAGCAGTTAAATCAGTAAATCAGTAAAAAAAACCACCCTCCCCGCCCCTCCTCCCACCATACTATGATCTATCTGCATCTACTGAAATCTATTGATTCAAGTCGTATCTTTTTACTAAAATTGTACTTTTAAACACCATAAAGCAGTAAATCGAGTAAAGCAAACACACACTCAACCCAGTACCCTCCTGCCCAACTTATGATCTACTTGATAACTATTCGATTCAAAGTCCTATTTTTTTTACTACAAAAATTTGTTATGTATTTACATACCCTAAAACAGTAAATCAATAAATAAGTAAAATCAAACTATCACTAACCAGGCCCCTCCAATCCCCATCCTATAAAATCCTATTGACTGATCTATCTGATCATATGTTCTCGTCACATTCGCAGTATCATTTTGATAAACATAACATAAAAACAATTCTTTATACACTGATCAACGACTATAGCCTAACGTAACAAAGTTTTCAATTAATAAAGCTAAACGTAGCATCACCTAACACTATGCATATAATGCTACAACAAACAAACCGTAGCACATCTCAAGCACGAAGTAAAACGCTGACATTAAACAAAAGTTGCATACTAAACAACAGTAAAGTAACCTTACTAGCCATACAAAAACGCTAACACTATTCACACTTTGTTGTAGGCATAGCCTCTCCTATAAATTAATGGAATATTTAATAAAAAATTTATCACAACCTTATACTAATTATCATACTGACCAACGATAATATGCTAATGCAAACAAAGCTTTTTTTTTACATTTACATGGCGTAATATTTAACAAACAATTTACCATAACCTAGTGTAATTATCATTAATACCTAATGGATTAAATGCAAACATAGTAAAGTCTTATCCTCTGTAAAGCTAAAACTCATGAACATAACATACCTAACAGCCATGATTATTGACAGCCTATTCATTAAACAACTTAACCAATAAAGCGAACATAGGAGGGGTAATAAAAACAAGTTTTCATTTTTTTATAACATATAATTTTCATTTGAAAGAGCGTTGATTCCATAAAAAATACATAAAAACATATGTTTTTTAAATATATAATTCATCTGATCAGCGAACATAGATTAACATACAATGAGCAAATTCAATATATCTCTCCAGCGGATTCAAACTCCTTTGAAAGGTGAAGTGTAAACATTCTGCCAGCCACTAAATCATCTTATCCTGCCCATATTTTGGTTCAACAGCCACTCATATCTCTTATAGCCAGAGAGTTAGTTAAAACTTATTCAATGTTTGCTAGTTATTAACATACTTCCTGTATACCCATTATACGGGAAACCACATGTTTCATTGTAAATATCGTAGATTACCCCAAGAGCTATATGTATTAAGTCCTCAAGTATGTCAACCTCGTAAGATGTGATGTTAAATCGTTTTTCATTTTAATCAAAGCTGTAATATTTTCAGATTGTTTGAAAGGAAACCTATACATGTACACCAGAAGGTCGCATTACGATGGGTTTCCAAGGTAAGTGCGTACATCCAAGCCTTTTTAATATTGTTCACACGATTGAGCAAAACAGACATTAAAATTCTTATTAGAACCTCTCACACTGTCTCCACAGCTAGAATTTCACTACGTATTCGAAACATCTCAGATGACACGCTCTTATCCTTTACCCATGCTCCTGTGATATCAATAATCTTGATGAATTTTTCAACAAAAATGAATAAAGGTCTATTATTTGCACCTCCGGCTGGAATGCAAGCAATGTATCGGGGTTCCGTCCGGTTTACGATAAATATTAAATGACCACATCGCTTGAAAATAACGTAGGTCCTCGTAATATATCAACACAAGCGTAGAGCATGGACTTGTGGAGATGTCATCGACAACACAGCCACTGAAAAATGTCCCTACTGATGAAAATCGAATGTATAAACAGTCCCCAAATGTAATGAGAATTCTTTTTTCATCCAATCAGAAAAGAGCAAACAAGAATATGGCGTACGAACGAGCCATATTTGTTCAAAGGTGTATATAATCTCGCTAGACAATAACAATAACAGGCCCGGACTGGCAACGGTCGGCTGGTCGGCCGTTTGCCGAGGGCCCCAGGCAAATGCTCGGGCCCCGAAAGGCCTCCCATAAAGGATATACTACTTTTATAATTAGTTACATCAGAAGTATTTTCATTGATTCGTTATTCCTTTATAACTCCTACGCAGTTTACAATCAATTTAAAGCAGCTTGCAGTGTTTCTGCGTATATCGTAGGCCTAACTAAACTTTCTTTTTTCACTACGCTCACTCGCTGTGTCTCGTATTAGCGGTTGTAGTTAGGTCAGTGTAACAGTTGTGTCAACATGAAATGTGTGTCCAAAGTGACGCTACGAAAAGGAAAGAAAAGAAAATCTTTAGTCGCTGAAAAATTTTTTCCAACACTTTTTAATACTTGGTTACAACTAGTTTCCCACTTTCTCAGTCGCCAAAGTCAGCCTCTTGAGGGACAATAATGATTTATTAAATACAAGTAAGTCGAACTAGTTTTTATCAGCTCATTCTCGTTTATGTGTTACTTGTCCTCATTATTCATTATTAGTATTATAATTATTAATTATTATTAATATTATTATATCATATTATTATATATTATTATTATTATATATTATTATTATTATTATTATTATTTTTATTATATTATTTATGATCAATTATGCTTCCTTATTAGGAATAATAGGTCAGTCAGGGACCCCTTAATTGTATAAGAATATATATATATTATATATATATATATATAATATATATATACTATAACATAATATAACATTATATATATATATATATATAATATAAATATATATATATCACTACTATATAAATAATATATTATATAAAATATATCATACTATATATATAACTATTAATATATACTAATATATATACTATAATAATTATATATAATAATATATATAATATAATATTATATATATATATATATTAATATATTATTATATTATATAGTATATATTATATATATATATAATATATATATATATACTGAGTACTATATCATACTATATAATACTATATATTAAATATATATAATATTATATATAGTTAGTATATATATATATATAAATAAATAGATATAGTATAATATATATATATAGCTATATAAGTATTATATATTATTATATAATATATAATATATAATTAATATATAATATATATATATATATATATTATATATCCAAATATAATATACTATATATATATACTATTTATATATATATATATATATATATCATATAGATATAATATAAGTCCAATTACGTTACTCTCATCAACGCTTCGCTTTTTTCGTATGCTTGCCGTCCATTTTACTGTGTTACTTTTAAAAATTTGTTACCAATATATCGTACAATCGCAACAAGCAGTGATTCACATTTATTTCAAGCAAACTGAAGCATCAAATTTCACCTCCTTTCCATTGAGTCTACTCCTGGCACTCGTCTGTGTAGATAATGAGAGGGAAGAAAAAAACTAGGCCTGCTTGCAATCAGCCACTTTTAGATTGTTCATCAGTAACTTCGGCTTCTCTCGGCAGTGATTCATCAAAAACTAATACCAGTTCTGACACAGAAAATGATGATAATGAAGAAAACCACCATGTGACGCCTGATACTGCTCAGAATGCTGCGCTACGCAACAGCTTGGATGTTTTATCTGCCCCAACGAAAAATGACCCAATTGAAATTAAAAAAGCCTATTATGAGAAACACCCTATTTCAAGTTAGTGAAGCGAAAAGGAGCCCTAAATTCCATTTGACCCTTCCAACTGCTATTACCGACATTTACCGAATTTACATAAAATTCAAGGAAAATGCGTTAATCATATTCAATCGCTCAACAGGAGATAGTACTGCTAAGCATGTCATGGGCTTTAAGCAGTTAAAAATAAATTAGAGATTCTACATTTATTACCGGACATGACTCTTCTCCTAAGAATATGCATATTTTAATATTTTTTATAAAAAAAAAATTTATCTTGATTTTTTTTGGGGAAAAATTTTAAAACGGGAAAAAAGGGGAAACTTTTCTCGTTTATCGTCAACTCGCCCAGCCGAGAGGTAGCTTTTCAAGCCAAAAAGGTCATGATACCAAACCAACAAGCGAGAAAGAGAAGTTCACACCAGAAGTTTGGTTGTTCAACGTTTAATTGTTGTAGTTTTGTTTACTCCCGGAAAACGAAGGCATGTGCGCTACAAGGGGATAAAGCAGCAACGGCGGCGCTATACGCTTGCACTCTACTGCATAATCAGGAGTCAATTTCTCGTAACGGTCATTGTTTGCCGTTGCAAAATTATTATGTGATTTTACAAAATCAGTCAGAAAGTGTATTGAAGACAGCAAAAAGCACAGACTGGAAAAAATAAAGACAAAAGAAAAGCCACTGAATGAGGCTCTTTGTTGACATTTTTGTCAAAAAACCTTTATCAACAAAGCTACTAAAATAATTGGTCCGATTGATTCGTCGCATATCATTTTAAAAGACCTTCATGATAGCATAAAATTCAGCGTGATGGTAGATAGCACTCAAGATGTAGCTGTTATGGACCAGTTGGCGTTTTGCGTCCGCTATGTCTTTCAAGAAGAATTATATGAAAGGACTTTTAAAAATAACAATAATCGATGATTCATCTGGATTAGCTTTGTACGAGCTTAAAAAATCAGAATTTGCCAAGTGTGCATTTGCACCATCAAAATATATTGCCTTGTTCATTGACGGAACCTAACACACAATGAAAGGTTGTTTCTAACGGTCTACAAGCTCAGTTCGAAAAGGAAAATGAAGATCTTATTTACACTCACTGTATGGGACACATGCTGAACTTGGTAGTAACTGATTCAACAGTAACGTTGCTCCAAGCAGAAAACTTAGTTGGATTGGTGGAAGAATCAGCTGGTTTTCTAAGCTCGTCTTATAAAAGATGGCCGTATGGGAGAGGGAAACAAAAAGAAAACATGTTGCACATAAAAAATGCACAGGTTGCAAAAAATAGAGCCCACAAAGTTGGCTGCCGCAAGCAAACATTAAAGCTCTTTCTTCAATTATTATCGATGAGAGATTTTAGAATTGGAGGCAAAGTGTAAACGCAGGATATATATATATAAACAGAAATACAACCTTTAAAAGAAATTATCACAATACAATCTAAATTCGATGGGCACCAAAGAAAATTTTTTATTTTCTATATTTCTTTTTTTTATAATCAGTTAATGGTCCAAATTTTGAAAAACCTAGTTTATGCTCTATTGCTTTCTATTAGATTCATTTTCTCTGGGATATTCCCATTTCAAAAATGTGTTACCCAAAAAAAAAAAAAAAAAGCTTTTAAAACCTTAGGTTCTACTCTACAGCCTAGAATTTGGTAGAGAAGCTGCTTCAAAACAAGTAGGAGCATAAAAAGCATGATAAAAAACTTTCCAGGCCTCTGTTATTCAAAACAAAATATCAAATATGCAAGTACAGTTTTATCAGCCAAATTAGAAGACAAAAAGTATTTGATGAGAAGTAGAATGATATTTCACAGGCAAAAAAGAAGCTTCAGAAAAAAAGGTATGCCTGCGTTAAAAAAAATTAATAGATGAAGCTCCTGCGAATCTAACTGCCCTTCAAAACTATAAATATGCCGTCTTTTTCACGTGTTTTTAGATTGTGACAGGACAAGTATCGAAGAAAGATTTAGTCCAAACAAAAAAAAAACTTTTAGAAGATAATGAAAACCGTAGACTCATTTGAAATTCAATAAAATCAGTAATGCCTTGCTAGCTTTTTCGTACGGAGCGAAGTCCTTTGTAATATTCTAAACTTTGTAAGTCGAAGAAGTCAGTTATTGATAGAACTTAAACAGTTTGCAGATTAGTATGAAAGCTTTTTACAATAGCTGAAAAAACTTACATTAAAAGAAAAAACAAGACAATCTAAATAGAGCTGAAGAAAATCTCGCTGAATTTGGCCGGTGGTAGATCTGAATTTCAGGCAGGACGAAAATCTTTATGCGTCTGCTGCTCGTGACAATTAACAATGGTTTCGTGTTTATCATTGCGCCTTTTTTGTTGTTTTTGAACTCTCACCAATCTGCATTGCTTACCAACCTATATGTAGCTTACAATTTTGTACCAACCATACATTGTACCACAATCACCTGTGAAAGCCGCGATTTTCTAAACTTAAAAATAGTTAAGAATCGACTTAGGATCTACTTTAAGCCATCACCTTATGTCTAATCTTCTTTTCATGAATGTAGAAGAGACTTGATTTTATAACTTAGAATAAAGATATTAAAATATAGATGAAGTAGCCAGACCAGCGGGAAGAACTGCCAAAAAGCTGTTAGTTAGTAAACAATCTCTTTTCAACTATCACATAACCTTTTCTTAGTTTGCTGTGTCTGTATCCTGTTCCAAGGTATTTGTAGAGCAATTTTTCTCTTTGTTATAAAATATATTCTACGATTTGAACAGTTAAATCACAATTAAAGAGGACATTGTTTTTCTTTTCAATATGCTTGATTTTTTATACCGATGTGACTTGTGTCCCTTTTTAATATTTAATGAGGTATTACATTAGGATTTAGACTATTATGGCTTCAACAGTGTGATTTGGTTGCCTAAAGCTAGAAATATTACTCAATCTCATTTTTAAGTAATAGATCACTCGTAATTAATTAGTAATAAGTATACTTATTTTTTCTAGCAGGGAACTAGTTTAGGTACGGTATATAAAAAATTATATAAAATATTTATTGTGAAAGTAAACTACATCAAAAATTGCTTACTTTTTTCTCAACTATTTTCCCAAGTGACAAAATAGGTAAATGTTCTTTTTAAGCATGTAAGCATAATTTTCAAACATTATATATTCCAATAATCTATTCCCCTCTAAATTCCACGGTAAGGGGCCCCTTTCAATCTTTATTCCGAAGGCCCCCAAAGGCAGCCAGTCCGGGCCTGAACACATTAATAACAATAAAACATATTTACTATGGTAATATGCTGTATACAAAGCGAGAACCTATACAGCCAAATTGACGTGAAACGACCTTAGACAAAACAAAAAAGATAATAAAATAATAATAATAAATAATAATAGTAATAGATAATAATAATAAATAATAATAATAATATAATATAATAATAATAATAATAATAATCATAACAATATTTGTGACAGGATATATTATATATATATATAAATATATTATATATTACTATATTATATATATATATATATATATATATAATATATATAATATATATATATAGTATATATATATATATTATATATATATAATATATATATAGTATATATATATAATATATATATATACTACTATATATATATATATATATATATATATTATTAAATTATTATTATTGACTATTATTATTATTATTGATTATTCATTATTATTATTATTATTATTATATTTATCTATTATTATTCATATTATCTAATTATTATTCTTGTGGAGATCTATTATTATAAATATTATTATTATTATTATTATTATTACTATTATTATTATCTTTTGTTCTGCTAAAGCGTCGTTCACGTCAATTTGGGCATGTTATAGCGTCTCCTTCTGTATTACACCTCATTACCATTAGTAAATATGTTATTGTTATTATTTTCTTTATTATTGCTCTAAGCGAGCATTATATACACCTTTGGTAACCAAATTATGGCTCGCTTCGTACCCACTATTCTTGTTTGCTCTTTTCTGATTGCGTTTGAAAGAAAGAATCTCATTACATTTCGGGACTGTTTATACACTCGAGTTTCATCAGTAAGACCTTTTTCGCTGTGTTGGTATGATGACATCTCACAGCATCTCCACGCTTGTTGTTGATATCATACGAGACCTAGTTATCTCAACGATGTCTTTTGCATATTTATTCGAAACCGGACACGGACCCCGATACATTGCTGCATAATCCAGCCGGAGGCTGCTAAATAATAGACGCTTTATGTCATTTATATGTGAAGAATTCATCAAGATATGATATCACAGGACGCATGGTAAAGGATAAGTGTGTCATCTGATGGAATGTATAGTATAATATAATATATACAATAAATATAATATATATATATAATAAATACTATATAATATATATATAACTAAATAATAATATATATATCAATATAATATATACCTATCTATATAAATAATAAATATAATAATATTTCACATGATTCCATCACATACATAATCATTTTTAACAGAGACATATAAGATTTAAAAAGCGCGTAGTCTTTACACAAAAAACGAGTTCATTTTCATGTTATACCTAAAGAATTTTTACCCTCCTCGATATCACACGGAGTACATCATGGTCAAAGATTTACACACGTAGACCTTACAACAATTAACTGAAACAATTTACTAGATAGATAAAAAGCTTGTAAATACGATTCTAGCAACTGTTCCCTTGAAGCTGTCGTGAATAAATTATAATGACATAACATCATATAGAGCCGTTCTAAGAAACATGGTCATATAAAATTACAGATATCAGACAGCTAACAGATTTCTCTTACGTATAAATTATTCCTGCATAACAGCAATAAATGAGCCATCAGATGACATAATTAAGCACAGCACAATTTCTTGTGTTACTTTAACTGATTATAATATTACATATTATAACACGAACGTGAGACATTTTTTTATTCAGAGGTGCAAGTCTATTAATATAAGAATATCCAATAAGAAGGATGAGAATAAGATTTAAAGCAACAATACACTGAAAACTGAATTAACGTGAAGGGATATAAACTAATAAAAGTATAAAATATAATATAATAATCATAAAAATAAATAAGATCATAAAAATCACTAAAAAATAAAAATAATAAATAACTATATACAGACTTTTACTAAATATAGGTCAGGCGGAAAATAAAAAAAAATATAATAAAACAAACAAAAAAATAGAGAGAGAGAGAGAAGAAGAGAAGAGAGAAGTACTACTAGAGTTCGAAAGCGACTCTAACACAAAGAAACTAGACTCAACGTTCTTCGCAATAAATTACATGTACAAAAAAAACAAGTTAAAATATATGAAAACAAAAAACAATAAACATATATATATATATAATATAATATAATTAAAAATATAAAATAAATATACTATATATAATAATATACATAATAATATATATATATAGATATAAACAACATAATTACATAAAATATATACTATATATACTATATATATATATAATTATTTTCTAATTTAGAATTAAAAATGTTAATGCAAGGTTTAAAACCTACGAAGAAAGCAGAAATCAGCAAAAACGATTGAATAAAACAGAGATGTAAAACTAGAAAATTTACTGAGATTAAAACCAATCTAATCTATAAATCAACGGCCAAAGATCATCGAAACGACCTATACATACTGCATAAGATAAGCAATATAGAATAGAAAAAACAACGAAACGAAACGAAACATTACGTGAATGCAGAAAGACACAGAAACGTACGTAACAATGGAAACATAATCTTATAATATTATGATAATAATAATAAATAATATAATACTTATATATATAGTATCTATATATATATATTATACATATATATATAATATATATATATATAACTAAATAATATAATACTATATATACTATACTAATATATACTAACAATATATATCCTGCCGTAATGTAGAAATGAGGTATTATTTAATAACTTATTTATTTACTAATCGAAGAAAATAATTGAACATTTAAATATCATTTGAGAAAAATTCTGCTTTTTAAAAACCGTATCAACATTAAGAATTATAGACCTCCCAATCAAACATATTATGTAATTAGTTATGCCGACAAGAAAATATTAATAATATATCTGAGATGAAAATATATATGATCTTTTATAATGAAATTATTTTGAAGAACAATATGGAAAATTAGATGGTATTAACTATCAAGAAAAGTAAGCAGTAAAGGTTGTAGAGAAACATCTCGAGAGACTCCCAGTAAATTTCCAAGACCCATTTACCGTTCAGCATGCTTTAAAAAAAATAAAAAAAATTATTATAGCGATAATATATATAGCAATCACCTTATGGCTTAAATGAAAAATGTCAAATAAATTAATTCAATTTTTTACAAAATTTAGAGAGTTGTTTTGATAAATTCCGATCAGGAATAAAATGTTATTATAAGATTGATAACTCAAATAATTCCATAATGTACATTTAAATTGATGTGACTATTTAAAATCGCTGGCTATGCAGGAAGAATTTAATATAATTTTTGTGATGATAACAAAACAGGCAACAGTAATTAAATGTTATAAATTTATTACAATAAAAATTACTAAATTCCCTGCTCAATAGGAACCTAATGGCCGTCCGTTATTAATGCCAGAATTCAAAGGTCTAGAAGGCATGAGCAAAAATTGTACACCAAATTTGCCGAAAAAAAAAAGATATTTTTTAAAAACTTTAAATAAATTTTCAAAAAAAAATTATAATCAAAAAAAAATTAGGTAGACACAGATTTAACATATATATAAACAAAAAAAAAAAAGTTTGGAATTTTTTTGAAGAAATTCAATAAAATTATTTTTAAGCATAGTATAGGAAACAAAGCTGCCGTCAATCTGACCCAAATTCTGAGACATTTTTAAAGCCTCCCAGAAAAAAAAATATAATAGTATTAAAAAATATATTAAATAAAAATAATAAACTTAATGCATCCAAAACAAAATATTGCCACAATTATTAAATTTATATAATTCCCTAATTACAAAAGAATTCGAAAAAAACACCGCAGGCAGCTTTCAAAAAAAAATAAGAAAGGTTCCTAATTAAAGACTTTTGTAACTAAATTTTAGTGGAAAAAAAATTCCGCATTATGCACTCATGTGTAAGGCATTTATGAAATGGCCGAAATCCCAGTTTGCTATTGACAAATATAGTATAGATTTGTGCGTTAAAATAACAAGAACTTAATAATAGGAATCAGTGCTCCACTAAATTTCTCATTTTCCCCATAATATAATACTAATAATAATAAATATATTATATAGTATATATATAATATATATAATATATATATATAATAAAATATATGAGATATAATATAAAAAAAAAAACATTTGTTTAAAATAAATTATAGAATATAGAAAAATATATATACAATAATATATATAATAAATATTACATATATAGTATAATATATAATATATACAATATATACTCTCTATATATAAATAATATATGAAAAAAAAATTATATAGATAAATATATATCATACATGCAGTCAGCGCTTTTTAGTATATCAGTCATAAATCGCATATAATCATCAAAAAACTATTAATGCTCACAGAAAACGGAATCAATTGCGCTGGAATGCGCTACCAATTTTAGTAGCGGAAATGTAAAAAAAAAAAAAAAAAAAAAAAAAAAAAAAATAAAAAAAAATATTACCTATTATACTATATATACTATACTATAAATATAATATATCTCAAAAACTTACATAGCCTACAGAAATGATATACATTTGCGAAATCCTAAGGTATAAAATTACACATAACGAAAACAAATTGTAAAAAATAAGAAAATAAAAATTTATTGTTAATAATTATTAGTAATATGATTAGAAGCCTATTTAGAAACCTTTTATTGGTTTCTCGTTTAACAACTATAGAACTTTCTATAAACATCTCTCT
>JABUQX010097558.1:22500-24754 GCA_015478945.1 Trachelipus rathkii | reverse complement strand
TAAAGCAGAAAGTTTAAGCAGTAAAGCAGTAAAACAAAGCAATACTAGTCCCTTAGTGTTAAGTAAGCCTCTATATTTTACTGATTTACTCGCTTTAGGATGAATGATATGTGAGTTAAGCAGTAAGCAGGAGTAAAGCAGTTAAGCAGAAAGTTAAAGCAGCTTAAGAGATAAACAAAAAAGCAATAATCCCTAGTGTTAGTAACACTCTATTGATTTACTTTTACGCTTTAAAGTATGCTAAAGTTATGTTTTAATAAATATTTGTTACAATTGAGTTAAATTAAAATGTATTATATATCAGACACTCCTGTATTTTTCTTCTTACATACCAATTTTTAAAAATTATATTAAAAAGTATTAAGTAAAAGTATTAAGTAAAAAAAATGTTAATAAATTTACATAGTAGTTTCTATTAAATGTATGATTACAGTTTAAGTCGCGGAAATGTTTTTAATAAATGTTTAAGTATGAAATAAAAATGAAGGACTCATAGTATATTTGAAAAGAAATTCTTTGCAAATGTTTAAGTATGAAATAAAATGATGACTTAAATATATATTTTCATTCGCGCAAGGGAATATTGACGCCTGCGGGCGCACGCGCGAGCTGGGGAACGGACGGAAAATATGCCCTGCGGGTGCACGCGCGCGGCTGGAACGCGCGCAGGGCGGGACGCGGCGGGTCGCACCTGCGGAGTGCGGGTTGTCATCCTTCGCGCGGAGGGCGCATGCGGCGCCCTGATGGTACGCTTATGACCTAGGGGAAGACATCAATATTTGCTATGTTCTTTGGTGTAGTTAGAAAAGGCTAGAAAAGGTTAGAAAATGTATCAATGCTGCGGCATCAATCCATCAAAGTTGAGGCATCAATGCTGAGGCATCAATGCTGAGGCATCAATGCTGAGCATCAAATTGAGCATTAAGTGGAGCATCAAAATATCAAGTGTGTGAGTGTAATGTAGTGTATCTGGCTGTGTGGGGTTTGAGGTAAAGTGATATAAGTGTCATAGTTTGTTATGTATTAAGTGAAAGTGTCTATGGTGAGTGTGGTGTAAGTATATAGGGTTAGTGAGTGTCGTATGAGAGTGTAATGCTTATAAGTTATAGTGTGTATACAGTGTCATAGTGAATGTGTGTATAAGTGTCATAGTGTATGTGTGCAAGTAATATATAGGCTATAAGTGTTAGAAAAAGACTAACTCATAGTAGGAAACATCCTAGCAACTTGTAATATACACCAATCGATTCCTCATACCTTATACCTTTCGAAGGTTGCAAAAAATTAGGGTTGCCAAAAAAATTACCGTGGGCCAATTCGAAGGGTTGCCAAAATTAGGGTTGCCAAAAATTAGGGTGGCCGAAAAAATTAGGGGGGGCCAAAAATGACCCATGGAGATCCAAAGGGTCAAGGCCAAAAAAAGTCAAGGCCAAAAAAGGTGTAAAGGCCAAAAAAGGTCAAGGTCAGGTAAAAATTCTAGCTCAAAAAAGGTCGCGGTCAGTCAAGGTCAAAAAGGTCAAGGTCAAGGTCGGTCAAGGTCGTCGTGCGGAATGCCTGCCCTACTACTCAGGGGCGACTCGTGTATAGGAGTGATTTAGCGACCGCTCCTCCTTCATTAATTAAGCATAAATTCTGAATTAAAACACTTAATTAAAACACCATGTTTTCAATTAATGATAAATAATTGAATGCAAATTTTAAAAACTGTTTTGTAATAAGGCAGAAACGTACGATGGTTTCATCTAATAATAAGAAATCGAATAAACATACTCGTATCAGTTGTATATAGTTATTTTGAATTTCTATTTATAAAAGAAGTGTGAGAGTGCAGCGATATCGTTTCGCTCTAATCTTACTACCTATAGTCATGTAAAAATTATACGTCTGGCAGTGATACAATAAAATATACAAGTTTGGAGCGATTAGCGTGTTCGCCTTGTAAATATTCGTACAGTTATTATTATTAATAAATTATTATTATTTATATTTATGATTTTATATTATTATTATTATTATTATTATTATTATTATTATATTATTATTAGATATTTATTTTTATTATTATTTTCATTATTATTTTTATTATTATTTTTATTATTACTTTTTCTATTTTTTTTTTTTATTATATTATTATTATTATTATTATTATAACTATTATATTATCGAAATTTTATTATTATATTGCGATTTATTATTTATTGTTTATAATTATTAATTATTAAATATTATTATTTATTTTCATTATCGGTGTTTC
>JABUQX010097558.1:5000-7500 GCA_015478945.1 Trachelipus rathkii | reverse complement strand
CTTGTAGCTCTTGATAAAGTGTAGTCTTTTTGTAGCTCTTATTGATAAAGTGTAGTTTTTTTGTAGCTCTTCTTGATAAAGTGTAGCTCTTGATAAATTGCAGTCTTCTTGTAGCTCTTGATAAAGTGTAGTCTTCTTGTAGCTCTTCTTGATAAAGTGTAGTCTTCTTGTAGCTCTTGATAAAGGGTAGTCTTCTTGTAGTTCTTCTTCGTAAAGTGTAGTCTTCTTGTAGCTCTTGATAAAGTGTACTCTTCTTGTAGCTCCTCTTGATAAAGTGTTGTCTTCTTGTAGCTCTTCTTGATAAAGATTAGTCTTCTTGTAGCTCTTCATGATAAAGTGTAGTCCTCTTGTAGCTCTTGAAAAAGTGTAGTCTTATTGTAGCTCTTGATAAAGTGTAGTCTTCTTGTAGCTCTTCTTGATAAAGTTTAGTCTTTTTGTAGCTCTTCTTGATAAAGTATGGCTCTTGATAAAGTGTTGTCTTCTTGTAGCTCTTCTGGGTAAGGTTTAGACTTATTGTACCTTTTGATAAAGTGTATTCTTCTTGTAGTTCTTCTTGATAAAGTGTAGTCTTCTTGTAGCTCTTCTTGATAAAGTGTAGTCTTCTTGTAGCTCTTGATAAAGTGTAGTCTTCTTGTAGCTCTTCTTGATAAAGTGTAGTCTTCTTGTAGCTCTTGATAAAGTGTAGTCTTTTTTTAGATCTTTTTGATAAAGTGCAGTCTTTTTGTAGCTCTTCCTGATAAAGTGTAGTCTTCTTGTAGCTCTACTTGATAAGTGTAGTCTTCTTGTAGCTCTTGATAAAGTGTAGTCTTCTTGTAGCTCTTCTTGATAAAGTGTAGTCGTTTTGTAGCTCTTCTTGATAAAGTGTAGTCTTCTTGTAGCTCTTCTTGATAAAGTGGTCTTCTTGTATCTTTTTTTGGTAAAGTGTAGTCTTATTGTAGCTCTTGATAAAGTGTAGTCTTCTTGTAACTCTTCTTGATAGTGTAGTCTTCTTGTAGCTCTTCTTGGTAAAGTATAGTTTTCTTGTAGCTCTTCTTGATAAAGTGTAACCTTCTTGTAGATCTTCTTGATAAAGTGTAGTTTTCTTGCAGCTCTTTTTGGTAAAGTGTAGTCTTATTGTAGCTCTTGATAAAGTGTAGTCTTCTTGTAGCTCTTCTTGATAAAGTTTAGTCTTTTTGTAGCTCTTCTTGATAAAGTATGGCTCTTGATAAAGTGTTGTCTTCTTGTAGCTCTTCTGGGTAAGGTTTAGACTTATTGTACCTTTTGATAAAGTGTATTCTTCTTGTAGTTCTTCTTGATAAAGTGTAGTCTTCTTGTAGCTCTTCTTGATAAAGTGTAGTCTTCTTGTAGCTCTTGATAAAGTGTAGTCTTTTTTTAGATCTTTTTGATAAAGTGCAGTCTTTTTGTAGCTCTTCCTGATAAAGTGTAGTCTTCTTGTAGCTCTACTTGATAAGTGTAGTCTTCTTGTAGCTCTTGATAAAGTGTAGTCTTCTTGTAGCTCTTCTTGATAAAGTGTAGTCTTTTTGTAGCTCTTCTTGATAAAGTGTAGTCTTCTTGTAGCTCTTGATAAATTGTACTCTCCTCTTCTATATTTTTGATAAAGTGCAGTCTTTTTGTAGCTCTTCCTGATAAAGTGTAGTCTTCTTGTAGCTCTACTTGATAAGTGTAGTCTTCTTGTAGCTCTTGATAAAGTGTAGTCTTCTTGTAGCTCTTCTTGATAAAGTGTAGTCTTCTTGTAGCTCTTGATAAAGTGTAGTCTTTTTTTAGATCTTTTTGATAAAGTGCAGTCTTTTTGTAGCTCTTCCTGATAAAGTGTAGTCTTCTTGTAGCTCTACTTGATAAGTGTAGTCTTCTTGTAGCTCTTGATAAAGTGTAGTCTTCTTGTAGCTCTTCTTGGTAAAGGGTAGTTTTCTTGTAGCTCTTGATAAAGTTAAGTCTTTTTGTAGCTCTTTTTTATAAAGTGCAGTCTTCTTGTAGCTCTTCTTGATAAAGTGTAGTCTTCTTGTAGCTCTACTTGAAAAGTGTAGTCTTCTTGTAGCTCTTGATAAAGTGTAGTCTTCTTGTAGCTCTTCTTGATAAAGTGTAGTCTTTTTGTAGCTCTTCTTTATAAAGTGTAGTCTTCTTGTAGCTCTTCTTGATAAAGTGTAGTCTTGTACTTTTTTAATGGTAAAGTGTAGTCTTATTGTAGCTCTTGATAAAGTGTAGTCTTCTTGTAACTCTTCTTGATAGTGTAGTCTTCTTGTAGCTCTTCTTGGTAAAGTATAGTTTTCTTGTAACTTTCTGACACAAATTTAACTGCTATCCTCATTCTTACTAGTATTTCACTGGTAATATATTTTTTTAAATTCTTTTGATTTGCATAATTTCAAACTTCTCGTATTTGACGGGGCATATCTGGCCTTAATTTGACCCATTTATTAAATATATATATATATATATATATATATATATATATTAATATTTTGTACTCTTTTTATGAATTTATTATATTATATATATTATA
>JABUQX010097557.1:22500-51440 GCA_015478945.1 Trachelipus rathkii | reverse complement strand
ACACCAAGATAGAAGGTGAGATGAGATGGAATGAAAGGAAATGCTGTTAATCGAGGGACGAAGTGTTGATGTGATGTTGGTTTGGTAGGAAGGTGATAAAGTTGAGTGTTGGCGAGAGCATATGAATGTATTGTTATGGAGGAGGTGGGGTTGTGCCGGGAGATGATAGGATGTGAAGGGAATAGTGATATTGACGGATAGTCTGCTATCTCGCACCTACCCCGCATAAGAGCGGTCAATAAGTGTATTGTATAATATCACTTAATAAATAATTATAATACTTTATCTAATTACCGTATATATATATATATAACCTATTGACTAGTATATATAGTTGATAACTCTTATCTATATATATTTATAATGTATTTATTATATTATAGCTGTTTTCGTTTTTGCAAGACTTCCTATATTTTTCTCATTTACAAATATCTAGAAAACGAATAACGTTTTAAAACACCGATTATTCGTACCGATTGATACTTATTGTGGTGACATGATTTACGACAAGCAATATTAATCTATTTCATACTATATTATACTTTTTTTGTAGTCATACTCACTATTTTGAAATATTATTTGGTTATAATATTCATATATATAAAATATGGTTTCTAATAACTCTGAGTATATCTATCTACTGACATTTTGAGATAGAAATTTAATAGTTGATATTCATTAGATTAAATGCATAGCTAGTATTACAAATAAGCAGAAAATGAGCATATTTATACATGATAGAATCGTGATTACCTTTAGCGCGCTGTACTTATATTGACGTTTGTTCTGGAAGATGCAACCTTCTTCAATTAAGGCTAGTGGGTGTACGCTTTTCGCATTAATACGTCCCTGACCGCAATTGGACTGTGTCATTCGAGTGTCTGAAGCCGAACCCAGGGCTAGAAAAAGCTCATGCTTCCTCTGAACTTAAAAACACATCCTTACAGTCTGCTAATTAACCGCTAAAGCGTGAGCCCTTTAGTTTTGCTGCAAATCTTTCTTGGTGTCTCTGTTACTTTGTTTAGAAAGCTGAGTTGTCTCACTACATGATAACGGCGTAACCGGGAGGCGCGTTTTTACATTAATATAAGAATAATTAGCTGGCGTAAAAGAAATATCGAATTTTAATACCCAGTTCAGTATAAAATTTTAACAACACATGTTTCGAGATGATCATAATCTCTGGTACAATATACATATTCTACACTAGAAATCTGACGTAATCTATGTAACTATATCTACTATTTAATATTCAATGATCATCTACGATCATTGTAATAAGTTATATAACAATGCTATGTATCCATATTGTGGACTATTATCACTAGTCAATCTATCATATAAAGCTTATTAATAAATATTAGAAAATTTATTATATCCCAATCACATTATCTAATAATATTTACTATAATAATTGACATTATTATTAAGGTTTGGTCTTGGTTACATGAAATGTATATTTCAGTCTTATTTAATTGTATGGAGAATAACCACTGGCAGATATACACCTATATTTTTAACATCATATATATTGTAATTACTTGTGAGAAACACTTCTAGTTATTCAATAGTTATAAAAGACACATAATCACTTGGTATGATCTGTGAAATCTATTAAATGATCGTTGGTTAAATCTGGATTGATATCTTGTACAACCAATTTTTCCCAGCGAAATAATTATGCAATGATAGGAAGGGGTATTGACTCTATGTACCGAACTCTTGAAAGTAAGCAGATTTTTCCCTGTGAAATTAACCTTCAGTACGAAACGACGATTGTAATATTATGTTGGAAAATTTAACTTAAATCGCAGTATGAACATTCTTTGAGCTCTAAACGCAGGTGAGACTTGTAATTAAAGAGTCTCCGCAGCTAGTGATTTGAAATGAACATCTTAACTGATGTTTTCACTTGCATATGGCACCGACATTTCTTATATAAAAAAGCATTGAAAATATTGTCTTCTTATGTGTATGCATTATAATCTGTGAGCGTCTTTTTTAATAATGATACATTTCTCTATGCTTAACTTTGTAACGCTTTACTTTAGTGCAAAAGTATTATACAATATGGTTTGTAATTCTTTAGTTAAAGGAGATGAATGTATTGCAACATTTTGTATGAAAACAGAGAACAAAAAATTAACTTGCTAAATTACGAAACTGCTATCGACGGAGACGCATTAGTTATGTTTTTACAATTATTTTTTCAGATATTCGCGTATTGATTTTGCAATATTTTGATAATTCTTTTAAATCTCTGTCTAACATTTAATCTCTGATAAAAGTAATATCGATGGTATTTATTAGTCGCCTTTCTTTAAACTAGTATTTTCCGATACGTATTTAAAGTTCATATATAGGTATTACGCGGTATTGGCTGAATAAAGATATATTGTGGCTAAACTCCTCTAAAGAATCTGGACGTGTGTTGTCATATATTTAATACCGGTTATTGCTTCTTAATGAGCTCTTCACTTATGGTATTTAATTAATTATTGAACAAAATAATTTTGTGCTATACAATTAGGTGTGAATATATTGTTCACTATATCAGTGTGTGTTAATTTCAATCACCAAAAAAGTACTCAGAATAAGAGGAGTGAACTAATAACATCATCTTTATTTAATTAAATTTGTATAGGAGTTGTGATAAAATACTCTTGACGGGTTAGTGTTATTGGGGAATGGATGATATGTAGCTTATCTATTACGAGAGATCAGATATGGTTAAATCGTAGTTTGTGTCGGTTATATAGGCGTATACCAGCGGGCTTTTCTGACAGATCTTAGATATAATCTGTATTAGTTGGTTGAAAGCGCCTGTTTGACTACACCTCTGATTGCAAAAAGGAGATATTTTTGCCTTCTGCGAGAGCCAAAGGGGCCGCGGGCTGTCTTCTTATTTCATTACGATGGCCGGTAGGCACGGGGCCGGGCGACATGGGTACTCAGAGAGGCTGCTCATTAAAAGATAACGATATTTAGTACCGGGGCCGGGCCTAAAGTGTGCGGGTCAGGAGGCTTTGAAAGATTATTTGGTAAATCTTAAATTGAGGTTTTTAAAACGGTAATTTTCCAAGGGAGGGGGGGTTAGCTAAAATATTAGAAATGGTGTAGTTTGCATTAGGAAACGTGATGAAGTTCTTACTATAAATCTTGCAGGATGGAAAATAATAGGAGATACTAGAGAAATGGTAATCTATATTATTATAATATTAGTCTATTTTATGAGGTTGTCATTAAAAATTATAGAACAGTTATCTTAACATCTCAATAATATTTTAATTTTCCAATTAAATAAATTTATTCGATGATAGATATTTATATATTAGATATAACATTAATTCGATTTTCGCTAGAAGAATATATTTTGATTCATAGGTTAGGTCTGGATAAAACCCAAATATGTATTAGAGTAAATCATAATATTTAACTATTCTTAATAAATAAAAATAAATATACGTATATATATATATGATATTTTCTTTTCTCATTATTTATATATTTTCTATTAAAATTAAGCAAAGTGTTGAGGATATATATTATATGCTCAGTTAATAAGTAGTAGTAGCTTAGACGATTATATTTTCATTCATTAACTTATACAGGAGTACGATAGCTCATGTTATGATTATTTATTCTTGTGCTTATCTTATCTGTATACTTCTTAAATATTGGAGTTTTTAAACTGTGTGATAATTATCTTCCAGTACATTATGTACTAAAATATATATTGTGTATTCATTTAATTGGCCTCATATCTATACAAAATAGTCAGAAAAGTGACTATGTATTATAAAACTAAAGTTTTGAGGTAGTTAATACTTAAAAAATTGACTGTCTTATTTAAATGACAATTATATCATAAGTTTTTGTTTGTTTATTAATATGTATCGTATGTAATTAAATTATATCATAGTTGTAGAAAACCTGTTTATAATAAACAATATATTTTTTAACTTGCTATAACATTATAACTATGACTTTTCTTTAAATTTTTCATCTATGAGCTAAAATTTATGGAAATTTAGGACTCGATTTTTCATTAATAATTTATTATAATATAATATTTACATATATTGAAAATTAATTGAAGTCTAAAGGAGATTTTAACTCTCCATCAGGCGGGGATTCGATCACATTCGAACGCGGTCCGGGCCCCGGTTCGTCAGACGTTATCACATTAACGTGTATTCAAAGCCACTAGGCCCATCAACGTCTTTTCAAAGAAGGACGGGCTTCAAACGAAGTGAGTTTTAAAAGCACCCGGTTTGTTTCTCATCCCATGAAAGATGCTTAGTCCTCAGGTGGCCCCGCTTTCTCTTTCTTATCGTCTGTTCAAAACTTGTTATAGCTTAGTATATATATATATATTTATCGGTAGTATTATTATATATATATATATACTAGACTATCTTATATAGTATGATATATCTTGACGTATATATATATCAACGCGTATATATTATTAGTTTATTATGCTATATTGTGATATATATTATAATATATATTAGATATATGTTCATATACTAATATTTTTATTGAATATATGATAATAGTATAGTATAGTAATGTTGTGATGTATATATATAGTATTATATATACTATATTTGATATAAGTACTATATGCTATATATCGTATACTTCTACTATATATTATATGACCTATCTTCTATAGTCAGTTAGTATTCCTCGATATATATGTTTTATATATCTATATATATATATAACTCTATCAGCTATATAGTACTTATATTTAGTAGTAATAGGTATAGTATATGATATAACTCATATATATATTGTAGTATATATATTATGATACTATATATGATATATTATATATATAGTATATATATAATATATATATTAGTAATATCTTTATTTTTGTTAAAGTATTATATAAGTATATTAATGATTTATATTATTATATAGGATATACTTATACTAATATACTATTAATAGTAATATACTGATATGATATATATATATATATATATATCAGTATATATATAGTATTTAAGACTACTTTGTCGTAGTGATATATTTATATACTTTAGAGAGGACGCCCTTGGATTCTTTTTTAGTATTATTGCTTTAGCTGTCCGTGTAATCGGCACTTAAATAATGTAACAAAATTAAAAACCCATTGTTCAAAGACAATGATTTTTTTAAGTGCAAGATAAATTTTAAAAGGAAAGCTTTTTCGTCCCCGACCAGCGCGAGACCTCTTCGCCTAAGGGCTAGGATAATCTTTACTTGATCTTCATCAGTTAATGTGTGTTTCAGTCTCGGTACCCTATTTTTTCTTTCCTGTTGTTGTTTGAACTATTTTGATGTTTTCCAGATTATTCATTTTGTCTAAACAAGTTCTATCTTAATTCACGGGATGCTTATGTGGTAGTTGTTACTATATGCAATGCAAAAGGGATTCATATTTGCGAACCTGGTTTCGGTGGTGATGTGAGTATTTACTCGAATCATGCTTTATAAATCGTGTTGATAATTGATAGAATGGTTTGTGTTTACTGCCCTTATTGACTTGTTAAAGCCTGAATTCTATGCCTGATCCTGTTGTGCGAGGTCATTCTTGTATGTTGATTTTTGCTTCTTTTGCAAATCATGGTTCAGCCTATATATACGATTTATTGCAAGTATCTGCAGGGATGTGATATATAACAGGCTTTGGGGAGAATTTTTACTTTGCCCTTTGTTGGGGGTTTGAGACATGTTCTTTGTGTTTAAGGTGATGTTTATTGGATGGATGAGGGTAATTATGTTTTGGGATTTTGCTTTACGAATAGATTGGGTAACTTGAGCAATTGGGCCAAAGGACCGGTGTTGTATTTTTCGGGTATTACGGTTTGCCAGCCACTTGCCGACTTTTTAATTTCTACTCCCGGATATTTCGAGGAATTGAATAGAGTTGTTGTATTGTGGATGTATTTACTTTCTTGTGCTAGAAGAGGGGGAGAGCATATACGAAAGAGCAACGGAAGGAAATAGAGGATGCAGAGACGCTTAATTTTGTTGTTTGGGGAATGGATTTAGATAACACAGGAAATGTAGTTTGGTGGCGTTGTAATTGATTTCTCCATTACTATATACATTCAATGTAGTGTCATTGCTGATATCTTTTTTAAAATAATCAGGAACGGGAAAAAGTTGTTGGAAGCCATTTCTATCAGTATACTGAATGAAGGATGGATAGCGCTTAATATCAGTTTAGGAACACATTAATTAGGGTTGGGTGTTGTGACGGAAGGGAGACAAAATGATCATTTACATGTCTTCCCCTAAACTTGATTGTTTAATTAAAGGGTAGGGGTAAAATACGTGAAAAAATTCCTGTTAGTGGGGTCCATATATATGTTACTGAGTATGCGGAGACCGTGGGGATCCCATACGTACAGGCCGGAAAGTCTTGTTTGTATATTTGCCATCTAAAAAATTGAAAGAAAAGTTATGTTTGTTAATGAGAGAATTGGAGTCCGTTTCAATATATTGAAAAACAGGCTCATTAATCTCTCATTACGAGACATAACTTTATGTTCGCGATTTAATCGATAGTGTAAACAACTTTGCCCCCAGGAGGATCCCGACTCTGCGCCAGTACTCGTAATATTATGGAACTAACAGAATTTTAGTCGATATTTAGCCACGCCTTTGATTGAGAGAACAGATAGTTATGATTGAATAGTAGATCGATTTTCTTGTCTCCGCTCACTCACGAACAGACACAGATCATAATTGATGTCCTAACATATAACCTCATTCATTCTTGCAGTGTTCGAGTATACATAGTAACCGTTCAACTAACTCTGAGTGGCCCTCTTCCTCGATACCCGTAATCCGGTGGGAAATCAACAATTCTTGCAATTTACTATATATAGAAAAGGGCACAACATTCGCACCGAGAGTGGGCTGGGGGGTGCCCGCGTGGCAAAATTACGTTTCTAGCTTCATTGTTCCGTGTCTTTCGTACTGGTGTCGCCGTCGGTTTGAGACAGCACGGAAACAAATGCTCGGACATGCTTGAAATCAGGTTGCGCTTTCTTGATTTTTGTAGAATCGACAGCATTTAGGCAAGAGAAAAGTACTAAGCAGCCGTGTTTGCCGCCGCGCCGCGCGGAAGAGGAATAGCAGAAGGTCGTGTTTGTTAGCCCATTCCTGCAGATGTTCGCACTTGAGTGTTCGTTAAAACAATGTGTACAAAAGAATATTGGCGCGTCTTCCTTCAGGAGTACGAGTGACCGTTAAGGAACGATTCTGCAAAGCGTTTCAAACGAAGAAATTTTATTTTACTCGATATTTTTATTTTTTATGCTTCTGTTTATTTATTGTTATATATGCGCGCGCTGTGAACCACAGATTTGGCAAAGGAAGAAAAAAAGTGCACATACAAATGACTCTGCAGCAGAGGCAGCAATAAATTCAGTTTCGTTAACAAAGTCATGAAGGCTGTGACACAAAACCATTCTATCAATATCTAACAATATAAAGAACGATTAGATTAATATCAATCACACGAAACATCGCCAAAATCATGAATTCTTTTGGCGATTTTCTTAATAGACTCCGTGGGTACAGAGATCACAACTTATCATTTTTGTCAGTTTTATCCCAAAATGCAAAAAGTCTGAAATATCTTATTGAATTTCGCTACCACACATGAATGAAGAATAGCAGACCACACTGAAACACACTTTCATTCTGATGAAGCGAATCAGAAAGAAAGTCCGAAGGTCCCTTGCTGAAGGGTCTCGCGTGTCGGACGAAGAATTAGCTTTCCTTGATTTAAAAATTTATTTCAATTAAAAAAAAGTGTCTTTAACAACTCAAAAAGAATCCAATTGCTTTAGTATAAAATGAAGCTGAGCAGTAAGCATAGTACTAAAAAAGAATCCAAAGGCTTTAGTTTAAAAGTTAGTATATATATATATAGTATATATTATATGTAGTTTATATAAGTATATATTTATATTAATACTATATATATACTATATACTATATATATATAGATATATATATTATGATATATATATATCATATATATAATAGTATATTATTATATATATATTTATTTTTATATTATATTATAAATGTATATATATAGTATATAGTTATTATTAGTAATTAATTCTATTACTTATAGTAATATATATGAGTAAAAGTATGTAATATATAATGTAATATATATACTATATATATAGTAGTATTATACGTTGTATAATATATATATATGTAGTACTTATCTATTTGAGTATATACATCTACGGTATTTCAAAGTTAGATTACTTATATATTATGATACTTATATTATCTGATATCTTATATATACTATAGTATATATCATCACACAATCTAACTCAAAATATAAATGTTTATTTTGGAAGAAGAGATTTCGGAAATATTTTTGAATGTTTCTTGAAATAATTTACTTTAAATAATAAATACATTAATATTAACAATGTTATATTAGTTTCCTTTTCCGATATCTCGTTTGTATATATCCTAAATTTCCTCGAAGTATTGTATTAGTGTTAAAAACTCGGAAAAATTATAATTGTTGGCTCAGAATTTTAATTTGAGATCATAATAAATACGAAAAAAATATGTGATTATATGTTGGTTCGTCTTTACTATAGTTGCATCAAAATTTAAACAAAGGAGTAATGGAATTAAATTATTACTTTGTTTTTAGTTTGCTGTTATCACTTTAAAGAGATCCTTCTATTAGTTTAGTGGCTGATACATTTACAGTTAACGCGCACCGGTAGGAACCGGTTTTTTCCTGACATTTGTTTGGGGCCGGGGGGGGGCCCGGTCGGTTCCTAGGTACATGTGACTTTGATGGCATGTTTCTAGCGTAAGCATTTTTTTTCTATACTGAAAAGAAAATACCGTAAAATTGACAAAATTAAATTACTTTACTGTATGGTGTGAAAGGGAATAAGGTTTTAAGTTTAATTATGATTGTTTTTAATCTTTTGGTAAGAATTGTAGGCATTACATATTTCGGCTCATGTTAATAAATACTTACGTTTGTCTTTTGAAGACTCATAAAATTTTAGGTAAATTTTTTTTCAACTCTATTTAATTTATTTAAAATGGTCGGTAAAAAATTACTTGCCTTAAGGTAATATATTCTAATCGGAAGGTTGAAGTTTTATAGATGTCACATTACTTCTTTTATAGATATATAGTACTATATCTTATATATATATTATATACTAATATATATATTATCTATATAGTATATAGTATATATAGTATATATGATAGCTATGCTGAGATAATATAGGCCTATATTATTATATTATAGTAGATAAGTATATATTAGTGAGGAACTTATTAAGTATATTATATTAGTATTTATTATAAGTATAGTCTATATATATATAGTGGATACTGGTAGTATGTTATATATTTTTTTTTTTTGTTTTTTTTTTACATGATACCACCACTCACGGGCAATGCCTTTTTCAAAAAAAGGAGGGGGCAAAAATAAATAATAAATAATAATAATAGAAAAAATTAACATAAAGAAAAATAAATTAATTTTTTATCAAGAATATTTACCTAATGACTGGCAAGGCTTTGCTACGCAATTCCCTCAAGGTGGGCGCAGACGCGGGACTTAAATGAGGAAGATAAACATTGCGGGGGAAAATAAACACCGAAGGCAAGGAATGTACCACAAAAGATGTGGGCTGGAAAAGGTAAACGACGTGATTCCTTGAGTCTCCCAATATCAACCATTTTCAAGTGGGAACCAAGGCACCTCTTTGTGTAACGAGGCTGCAGTAGTCGGTGGAGGAAATGGCCCGAGGGTCATTCTCGCGCGAGCACCTCCCGGTTGTAATGACCATATAGAAAAGAGAATAAGGGCACGTACGCAACGACGGCAGGAGAAAGAAGGGTTCAAGGGTCAGAAGTGAATGGAGCAGTTTATTTAGCTCTTAGCCTTGCTTCAACTTCTATCACAAAGGAGTGTGGAAGAACCGGATCCCCCAATGTGGGAACAGTATTCTGCAGGGGCGAATAAGACTTTATTATAGCTGGAGTATCTGAGCAGCAGAAAAAAATTTCCATCAATCTGAACAGAATTCCCAGCTTTTTTGAGGCTTTTTTATCAGCCGGTGTGATGTGAGGTCTCCAAGAAATTTCACTATTTATGTTTAGTCTAAAAGTGTTTTACTGTTGTTTCCGGGTAAGACAGTTAGGCCATCAAAAGGGATTAAGGAAAGTTGGGAGGTATCTTTAGAGAGGGAGATATGAAGAAGTTGAGGTTTTCGAGGAGTTTGAACTTCAAAGATTACTGGTTACCCCCACTAGAATTCCGACCAATCGGCAAGAATTGAATCGGAAAGCTGTAGACGAGAGGCAACTCTATCAAGAGGGAGCAGCAATTTAAAATGAATGAAAGAATGGAGAGTTTGAGTCATCGGCCATAAGAATGAACAGAGTGGTAGAAGTGCAGCTAAGAGATCGTTGATGAAAGTAAGGAATAACGAGTTGGAATAAACGATAACCCGAGGACACCTCAATTAATAAGAAAAGGAGCGAAGCAGGGTTGCTCCATCAACAAGAGCTGAAATGGAACGTCTGAAAGACGAAACAGACAGAGTAATGATAAAGCGAGGGAGGAAATCCAAAGGAAAGGTATGCTTAGAGAGTAGCGATGCATGCCCATTACCTGTCAAAAGCTTTACGATATGTAAGGTGCTGACCCACAAGACTCCCCATGATCCTTAAGGAGCAGAAGACCATAGATCAGTTAGAAAGGAAAATGGATATCACCGTTGATCTCGAACGTCGAAACGCCAGATACTGAGATGCTGAAGAAGGGAATGAATGATTCTTGTGATCAGAGGAGATGAGAGTTAAGGGAGTTTCAAAGACTTTTTAGATAGAATAAAAGATTAAGGCATAGGTCGGATAGTTAGAAGGGATCAGAGCGCGCTACCTTTTTGGGATCTGACTGATAAAAGCGCGCTTCCGAGCATTGAGGAAAAGATATTAGTGTGTAGATAGCATATGGGAGTCAAGAGTTGAAGCGCAGGACTAAGGCCGGCCAGGGTAGGAAGCCACCTGCCCTACAACGTCGAGGAGAGTGATGTGCCCCATTTCGTGGGCCAAATGGGCCGTTTCTCAGACTCCGGAACCGTTCCTAGGATCTCAGTACTCCTTCATCGCTACTCGATAATAGAGTAGATTGGACCAGGTAGAGCATTTGACACACTAGAAGGGGCGATTGGAGCGAGGAGGAGGGGAGCGCGGAAATCGTGCACAAGGGTGGTAATTTAGATCGAAAAAAGAAGACCCAAAAGAGATTAGGGCCTTTTCAGCAAGGAGGGTTAGCAACCAGGACACGTCAGAACGGCATAAGAGGGGGAAGGCAGATTTACAAAGTTATTAGAAGATGCTTTTGGCTAGAGGCCAGAAATTTTTACTCAGAATAAGGAGAACCAAGAAAGGGGCATCACACTTCCTTTAGTGTAAGAGGCTTGGCCAGGCCTCGATAATATCCTGCTCTGAGTTGGTTCGAGCACGAGCGCAACGTGAAGTTAGAGGTACATGAGAACGAGAGCTTGCTTCCAACGCCCGGGCTCATACCGCAGTGTCAGCTCCTGGATGAGCACGACGAAGACAAGAGCCATCGGCAACCATGGATTAATGTGGCGGAGAAAATGATTTAGTGAGAGAGTGGAATGAACACCTGTTCATTCCATGCCGTGATCAGCGAGCCACCTAATTCAGTTGTTTCAGCCAGAAGCAGAGCGCGTTTCTCCGGACCCCAACCATGAATTCATTCTCAGCGATAGTTGGCAAAAAAAGCGACGACAATTGGCATCCCCAATTTAGCCCGATTAAAGGTGCCAGAAAGTTCGCTCTAGGGCTGGGCGGAGCTTGCTGGAAACGAATGTGTTATACTTTAAGAGCTACAAAGCATTGTGGATCAGAATTACCGATTAGAGAGGGAAAATGGTCGTTTTGTATGCGAGAAGGAGACGTGGTGAAGCCATAATCAAGCAGTGTTTTAAGAACTTGGGTTAGGGTACGTCTGGAATGGTCGTGAGGTTCTTGTAATCAACTGTTCCAGATCGTTTAACGAATACAGAATGGTTGTTTGGCCTCCTTGCCCACTCTGACCATCAGTATGAGAGGGCCCAACCACTCAGTGTGGTGTACGTTGAAGTTCCCTAAGTAGGGATTTCGGCAGCTGGATGAGAAGAAGTAAGTCTCGTGAAAAGTGGTAAATAAATTAAAAAGAATGCTGGAAAATCTGTTCTAGCTTAGGGAGAGCAGAATAGCCAGAAACAAAAACGATAATGAGTAGTAGTAGGGAGCCCCGCAGAATTTAAGGCCACAAGAACATCGTAAATTAGGAGATTTCGCGTTTTCGACGACGTGATTCGGAGTAAATCTGTATGGTTAATGTTAGGCCACAGACTTCGCCCATTCCAGCCGGAAATTATAAAGAATAGATTATAAGTTAGAGATGGTTTAATTGTTGAGGACAGGAATCCTTGGCCAGTGAGTCTCGGAAAGAAGTAAATTAGGATGAAAGGTGGTGTTCACACAGATTCTGATTGATGCGAAGACCACGGACAATAGCAAAATCAATAGAACTCCCCCCTTAATCCTCACCCCCAACCCCACCTTCTTTACGTTCCGCGCATGTGACCTCACCATTAACAGGAAACCTTTACAAAATGGCGCAACGCTATTAAAAAAGAAATTTAAGTTATGTAGTATTATATAAAATTAGAAAAATATATACTACTTAAAATGCTAATGACTCAAAAAATAGTATACTAAGATGGCTAAACTAAAGAATGATAGTAATACTAAATGCTATGATAAAGTAAATAAAATTATTAATTCGGAAAATCCTCTAGGTAACATATAGCGATAAATAATAACAGATAACAAGCTAGAAAAATATGAATAATTATAATATAGGTAATAAATAATATATACAATAACAATACAATAATAATAATAATAATGAATAATAATAACGATAATAATCAATTAAATAATAATAACAATCACAATAATAATAACAATAATTAATCATATAAAACAATCCCATCACATCAAAAAATTATAGTAATAATAATATATAATAACAAAAATATAATAATAATATATTAATCTATATACATAAACTTAAGTATATTTAATAATATGAATAATATGATTATAAATAATAAAATAATATATATATAGTCAATTAATTATGGATACACGTAGAACTAGATAAAAAAAAGATAGAATATAATAGAAATAAATAATCAACATATAAATAATAAGAAACTCAAAAGAGAGGAAAAAAACTGATAAAAAAAAGACAAAACTAACAGTAAAACAAAAAATTATACTTAACTGAAAAAAAAAAAAAAGACCAATACGCTTAAATTACAGAAAAAAAAAACACTGTCACCTTGATTATCCAACAAGCCTAGAAAAAAAACCCAACTTGGGTATATATATAATAGGATGATTAAAAAAGAGAAAAAAAAACACCACAGCTGAGAACACACAACAATTATTCATATATGAGCTTATCACCTTCTCTAAACTGACATCATTTCTAGTATTCAAATTTAATTCTTTTTTTATCAGGTCAATTTCGAAATAGTTGCATGTCCGAGATAGGTTTAAAATGTCCGGAATAAAGCAATGAAGAACGAACTAAAAGCAGGAATATCGGTACTCCACCAACGAAATCAAGTGAGATTATAATGTTCAAATATTATAATTTATATAAAAATAAATTTTCAATTTAAAATTATCACATAAAGATTGTTAAAAATTCAAACGAGCTTATCAACTTCCATTTCTCTCAGAATAAATTACGAAGCTCTTCTTCAACATTGTGTTTTCTAAACCTCTTCTAAAATTTCTAGATATTGATTGTGTTGCTTCTTTGCTTCTTTCCCCTCTCTTTTTTCAAATGAGGTCTTATCACTGACAGGGCAGCATCGTCCGGCTCATATTGTATATATATATATATAGTATATATATTATTATGATTTATATATATGATATATATGATATATACTCTATTATAAGTTCAGGTATATATATATAATATATTTATATATTTATATATATATATACGTCATATATCAATATATACTTATATAGTATATATATTATATATATAGTCAGTCATATATATATATTTATTAGTATATTAGTAGTATATTATACTATATATATGAGTAGTATTAAATGATATCTAATTATATTATATAGTAGTATATTATATATATTTATATATATTGTAATATTATAATATAGTAGTAAGTACAAGCGGGGTGTATTATGTTTAAAATTCTACATATCCTCTAATATTCTTCAGAGATAGATTCTTTGTCTTCATTGTTCTTTTACGTCCCATAAATAATCGCATTACATGAATTTTAAACTTTATGTTCTATTGCCATTTTTGTATTTTTAGGCTTTATATGTAAAGACAATCGCCACCGTACTTCAATAATGTTTTGGTAAGCATGTTTCTATGGCTGTACCCTATGCATATGATGTTGAGAAAAGCTTATTGTATTGTTGGAAAGGCATTGGCCAAAGCTGCGAAATAATGTAAATTTTATTTTTGCAAAAGTCACCATCAACATATATTGTTGTTGCAACATAAGCTAATCTACTTCATAATCTAACCTATGCCTGTTAGCAAACCTACTTAACTTAAAAACCTAACCTAACCTATACCTAACCCTGACACTAACTAACATAACCTACCAACGCTACTAATCTTAACTTAACCTTAACTTAATAACCTAGACTCCTAACCATGAAACGTCACACTAACCTAGGCCTATGAGGTGTAATCAAATTTGCAAAAATAAATTACGATGAATTTCATCTACTCCCACAAGTAGTTATTGACATTAACAACACACTGGTTGAACATATCATTTAAATTCCTGCTTCTGTTTTTAATGTAGTGTATATTAAAATACTGTAAAGAACCATAAATATCATAATTAAATATCATAACAAAATCTTGAAACATTTTTTTTAGCACCAACACAGTTAATAATTAAAACTTAAATTATTGTAACAAAACTTAAAGATAAATAAAAAAGAAATTAAAAAGTAACGAATTCGAAAAATCTATCGTTGGCAAGTGTGTAAATTTTGATAAGCTTAAAATTCAACAGTTCACTCTTAATTTTTTGTTGTACTTTTCAATTATTAACAAAACTTCACCAAAAAACGTAAGAAAAAATTAGAAATGACCCTTAATTTCTTTTATATATATATATATATAACTCTATATTATATATAGTATATATCTGTAATATAATGAATATATATATATTATACTCATATATTATATATATACTATATAGTGATAGGCTGTTATACCTATTGTAGTATATAATATATATATATATAGTTTTATTTATATAGCTATATCTCACGATTGTGTTTAGTTGTGATTAATGTTTCGTTGTTAAATAAAGAATGCGTAAAGAATGTGTTTTATTATTCATTTTTGAAGTCCATTATTTTTTTTTTTTATTTTAGGTAGTTTACAGTATTGTTTAGATATGTCTCAAGTTACAAGACCTTGATGGTTAACAATTACTTAAGTATAAAACAGAAGGTCTTGAAGGCGTGTAAATGTGGTTTAAAAATTCTTAATATTATACACGGAAATAGGCGTGGCATGCATGGACATTCCAAAGGAAAGTAAAAGACGTGGAAATTAGTGTGTGTTTGGCAATCTTGAATTAAACCATGTAAAAACATTAGACTTTAGTTGAAGCAATACCATAAGCATAAATTTTATTAAATCTTTTCTTTTTTAAACCGGAAGCCATAGGGTAAACCAGCAAAGATGGCAGGCGCTTCGCGGGTCTCTCGGCGCTGCCTCCCGTGACCGACGGGGGTAGACGAAGTGTCCGTCCGGCTCGAGCCCCCTAAAGTTTGGCAAGCATGGATCTATAATATTCTAAACCTATTTCGCTGATGAATGAATGCAAAAAAAAAAAAAATAAAAAAAAATAAATAAAATTACGATGATCTTTTGCTTAAAAAGATTTTGTTAATGAAAGTTTTCTATAAAAAGTTTCCTTGAAAAAGTTTCCTTGAAAAAGTTTCCTTGAAATTGTTTCCCTGAAAAAAAGATTTCAAAAAAGTCCGAACACACAGCCACACACACACATCACAGCCATAGCCAACACATACTGCACTGCACCATGCACAGATCGTGTAATTGAAGTGATTCTCTTTTGGACAAGAGGTATACATCTATTTTTATGATGAGTATAAGGTATTATTATATAGTATTATATGATAATATTATACGGCAGTAATATTAATATACTATATTTCATGATATAGTATACTAATATATATATATAGCTGCTACATAATATGATATACTATATATTATATATATATATTAATATATAATATATATATATATATTTATTTGTATTAAATGCATCATTTTTTCTTTTAAAAGGAACCTTATTTTAGAAAATAAAGGACTTAGGATAATAAAAGTAAATTACCACAATTCTCATTCATTTTTTATTTAACCTAAGTCAACCTTCATATGATAAAATAAGTTGAAAATTTATGAGTTTTTTTTGTACCCTAGTGCGATGAAATTTAAACAAGATGTTGTAATATATACTAAATTTGTATGAACATCTGAACAAACGGCAGTGCCATCATTCACCATGAACCCGGTTAGGTAGTAGGTTAGGGCTTAGGTTTCAGGATGGGTTACTTAGGTTAGGTTAGCGTTAGGTTAGGTTAGTTAGGGGTTAAGGTAGGTTAAGTTAAGTTTAGATTAGGTAAGGTTACATCGGTTAGATTAAGCGGGTAGTTAGCGTTATAGTTGGCATCACCGATGCTGCAATTCTTTCCCATAAGTAAGAAATAAAATTTCAATTCTAAATCCACAGCAGCTCATGTGCTTCAAACTAATCCAATATGCATTGGTGAACAAAAAATGACGGTGGAAAGTACGTGGTGGAGTGTTTTTAAATATAGAACTAAAAAACAAAAAGGAATGATTAGAAAGATGATTGATTCATTTTTGCGAGTAGTGCGTGGAGTAAAAAGAATGAAAGGAAAATATCTTATTGTGATAAATATATTAAAGGGATAAGGTCAGAGATTAATTTGTTATAGGTGTATCATAGTATATATATAGTATATAGTATATATATAATATATCATCGTATAATATATAATATGTAATATATATATATTTGACTATCTATATATATATAGTTAATGATATAGTATATATAGGAACGTATTCGCACATTAAA
This sequence comes from Trachelipus rathkii, assembly GCA_015478945.1. NCBI lineage: Eukaryota > Metazoa > Arthropoda > Malacostraca > Isopoda > Trachelipodidae > Trachelipus > Trachelipus rathkii. The sequence goes on along the minus strand of JABUQX010097557.1, from coordinate 34,110 downwards.
ACGGGATTTAAACACCCGATATATATCGAACGACGCGATTGTAACATCGAGAATTTTTTTTGTTCGATCTTTTCAGAGGCACACTATAGACGACAGTTGCCCAAAGTTCTTTTTTTATTTTTTTAAAAGCTAAAAGGAAGTAGCCCAAGATTAAAGTCGCCGAAAGATGTCAAAGATCGGGTCTCTCGCTCATCAGCGTGGGGACGACCTGGGGCGGGACTTATTCTCGTCCCCCTCCTGTCCCACCGTCGGTCGATGCCGACTCCTTAATAAGATGAAATAAAAGAAAAGAATGAAAAGACAAAATTAAACCATATAAATTAACATGATACTAAAAGCAAACACAGTGTGCACACTTTTTTCTCTTCTTCTTATTGGAGTTTGGAGTTAACACGTGCACAGTGATATGGTTAGAACGTAGTTAGGGTTGCGATATTTCGATATGGTTAACATTTTTATAGCTGTACCTCCTTTTTAAAGGGAAATGTGCCTATAAGAATGGTATATATATAATATTATTATTATTAGATGCATAGAAATTAATATATATATAATATTAGTAGTTATCACTATTATTATTAATATATTATATATTATATGATACTATATATATATGTCATCTTATGTTATTAGTAGTATATAGTATACTATATAGTATATTATATTATATATCGTACCATGTATAAAAAGGGGGATGTCCATGTTGACATGTAATACAAATCGTGTCAACTTTCCCGAAGTGCTAGTTAACAACAATCGATCATAAAGTAATAAACCCAAACAGTTTTAAAATTTAAACACAGTGTTCATAAACTTAGCTAAAATTTTATTGAGTTGAGAAAAACGTAAGGATTTATTAACATGAGCAATTTAGTTTTGTATTATCATTAATGATTCAAAATTCAAAGAGAATGACTTTTAAAATTTTGCAGCTCGCCAAACCCAGATTTAGAGCAGCCATTGTGTAAATGTGTTAAAATTATTACATTATTTAGACATGGATAACATAACGAATTTTCTGTTTCCTTTCAAAAGAGAAAACTATTAAGGAAACAAAACTAGCATAAAATCAGCTTCGTCTTAATACTATTATATTAATAATAACATACTGTTTATATATAGTATATATATATATTTAATATATAGTACAATATATTATGCATATTATTACTGATCAAAGTTCTGTTGAAAGAATTACGTGATAAAATTATGCTTAAAATTTCTTTTAATATTGCTTATGAGGTATATATTTATTATGATATACTGTATGTATGTTTACATATCACAGGACTATAATAATATATATATTATCTCAGATATTATATAAGGTACTATTTGGTTTTCCATAGTATTACTAGTAGGTATGATTATATATATATTTATCAATGATCCACCTGGGTCCACACAACATATCTTCATTACTATAGTATATTTATATATAGTACTTGTATCATGTAGTCATATATATAGTATAGTTATATGTTCACTATATAGTAGTATATAGTATGTAATAGATATGTAATATATATTATTATGATTACTATAGTATAATTTATCGTTGACGATGTATAGTATACTGAGGAGAATCAGAGATATATATATAGATCGTCTATTTGGATATAAGTATATAATAATTATCAATGTAGTTTTCATATATATAGTCATATATTTGCATATTAAACATCGTTGGCGTCTTAAAAATGATTGACGAAGATATAGTATATAGCATAGTATAGTAATAGTTTATATATTATATATTATATACTATATATATAAATATACATAATTTCATTCATATATATATAATAGTATAGTATATATATATAGTATATAATATATAGTACTGGTATCTAGTTAAGTCAAGGTACTAGTATATATATATATTATAATGCATGATAGTAATATTTAATGGTGATGCCGTCCGGCTTGACGGGGAACTCGTTGCTGTTATAACTGTTACTTAGAGAATCCAAGCTTTTTTTGGCCTTGATGGACTAGCTTCAGTTTGTAGTAGCACCTGCGGGCATCATTCTTGTCCTCGACGTCCTGCACAACATGCGGTGGTTCTCAAACGTCCCAGAGGAATGAGCGTTTAATCTCTTATTGACGTTCATTCATCGCTATCATTCACTATTTTTCTTATACAAAGGTTCTCAGATTTTCGATTACTATGCATATTAACATCTAAAAGTATAAGAGATCGCCAGAGATAGGCACATGCTTGGCCACCTGAGTGATGTCGCCCTTGACGAGAATATCGGTTGTTTTATAAACCTGTATGTGCGCCGCGCGGATAAGTCCAGTTTTTTGGCTTGAGGATAGCTAGTTTTAACTAGCACCGGCATGATTGGGTGCCCTCACGCGCAACATGTCGGGTGGTTCATCCAGAGAAGGGCAGTTAATCCATTTACCTTTCTCACTTATAATTGTTTTCGGTCTTTCCAAGCAATATATATAGTATATATAATATATATATAGCCGGGTATAAGTATATAGGTATGAGTCTATATATAAGTATAATTTGATTATATCACTGTTATACTTATAAGTATATATAGTATATGATTATATATATTATATATGACGTATAGTAGTATATATATAATACCTATAGTGTATTATGATATATATATGAATATACTATATATATATAGTATACTATACTAAATATATCAAAATAATTTATCGTTTATATTTATATTTATATATAACAGAAGATGTTCATTTTGCGAGTCACGCTTGTCTAGACGAGAATCACTCCGTTTAGCTTTTCGAATCAGAAATGAGATTTTACTTCATAGAAGAGGAACGCCCGTGGAATAGAATATCGATGACTTTGCCAATCAAATTAGCATATTGCAGACGTCGAAAGTTTGTGGCCTTAATGTGCGTTGTGGTAAGTTTATATATTAGTATTAGCGGTTATTAACTATAATATATAAGTATATGGTATATATATATACTCGTATATCTATATATAATATATAAGTACTAACTACTATATATATATATATATATATATTACTAGTATATATATAGCTATAGTCCCGCGTAGTATATATGATATTATAATATATATATATATATATATATAGTATATATAATAGTGATAGTAGTACGGTCAGTATTCATGACCTTCTCACTCATGTTCTGCATGGTTGCAGGTGGGTGTTGGTAGGTCGGGTGATAATATAATAATATATATTATACTATAATTATACTATTGGTGATTTTATATTATATTATATAGTATATATGTATAAGTACTGATGAGTAGATATATATTATTATATATAATAATCATAATATATATATAGTATAGTATATATATAGCTATATATATAGTAGATATAAGGTATCATATTAAAATCTAAATATATAGTATTACTAGTAGTATAGAGTAGTATAGTAGTAATGGGTCTAGTTCGTCAGCCAGGTACTAATATATAGTATGCATATATATATGATAGTATATATATACGTATATAATATTTATATATATATATTATGCACAGCATCGCCGAGCAGTTGCAGGCATGTAATCAGAAACTATAGACATCTTCAGGGAAGAATAAATAACATTTTTGTTTCAGCAAGCAATTTCATCGAAGAAACTTAAAAAACATTATTTTAGCTAATATTTATTAAAGACATTTAAGATCTTAGTAAAATCTTACACTGCAGTTATACGCTTTGATTTGGCCGATTTGACTTGAAGCTGCTGCATTAGTGTCTGTGAGTCTCTCGAAGGTGCCGCAATAGCCTTTGTTGTTCTAACGGCGCTTTGGAGAAAATAATTAAAATTTTTTTTTTCCTATTTTTATATCCTTGTTAGGGGGTTCGAGCCGACGGATGGGCAGAGAGGGGGACAGGAAGTCCACCCGTAATCGCCCCGGTAGGCCAAGAAACGCCCTATTCTGCCCATCTTTGTGGGGTACCTCCGGAGGTTAATTCTGTGTTAGTCTTTGAAAAAGAAAAATCCGTAATACATTTGGGCACCTTTGTTGTGCTCAGTCAGAATAAGATTGTAATTCTTGTAACTTAGTTGTACTTCCCTTAAGTTTTTCAAAGCATTTTTAACAGAATTTAATCATTATTAAAAAGCGTCTATTTTGTTTTTTAATGTTTTTTTTAATTCATCCGGGGTAAAAAATCTCCTGATTAATAAACATGGATATTTTGTTCCGTGTAGCAAGTGTGTTTATAGGCTTTTGTTACTATAGTGTTACTACACCTAAATACACATAAGCATTATGTGACTATATATGATATAGTATATAGTTATTATATATATATATGTAGTATATATATATATTATATGTATTATATAATATACGTAGTTATGTTATATTAGTATATATTATTGAATAACGCGAGGAGGTTGAGCTGCCGCCTCCTCATTCGAGAGGTCGCTGGTTCACAAATCCTCCGAGTAGCAGTTTTGGATATGTTATCTGACCTGGGTGCAAGATTAAAACTCGACTACGACGAAGTTTGGTGGCGGCAGGCTGGTTTGGGATAGGCCGGCCCTTAAGTTCGATTTCCTGTGGTGTTGCCCGGGTCCGTGTTTACCCCGCGGCCGGCCCGTGCCATAGGGGAAGAAAGGCACGTTAAAAGGTATATATATATATATAGTATATATATCGTAGTTGGGGTATATATATATACTATATATATAATATAGGTATAATAGCTATATAATAGTAGTAGTATTACTATATATATTGAAGTCATTATAAAATTTAAAAAATTTGAGCATCATTTACATTTAATCAAACAATTTTTTGTATATCTTAAAGAAAATGTAATGAAATGCAATCTTATTTTATAGAATAATACTTTTTTCCATGGTTACATTGTAATTTATATCTGTGATTTGTGTTAACCCAGACAGCATGTACATTTGATCATGTTAAATAACCATATTTGTTTATTATAATATAATGCTTTTATTTTATTTGGAGTATTAAATTTTTTTTTTTGTGCAATTTTGTTGCTAGAATAGAGGGTGTTTTTCTTTTTTCATTTTGCTCCGACCAAAAGTTGGTTTCATTTTGGCAGAGAAACGTTCGCGCTCGAGCCCAGTGCGACGAGATTTTTATATGTAACCTTTTTTTATTATTATTAAAAATATACGCAATGCAATAAGAACAAGGATGTTGAATATAATCCAAATGTAAATCTTAATAAATAACCAAACCTAAACCCGTTTTATTACTTTTCTACTTTAAATATAATTATAAAAAGAGTTCTAACGACTTATGCGTTGATGGTTCATCAGCCTCGAAGTACCAACCAAAGCATAACCATATAGCTTCCTGGTGAAGGAAAAAGGCAACTTCAGCAAGGAAGGGTGAAATCCCGAGTATCTCTCGATATTTAGACACCTTAACGTATAAACAAAGCCTAATATATGGAGCTATCAAAGAACTACCATCAACTACTACATGTGCAGTGGAGGAACATGAAAAGAACTTCAATTACAACTCGTGAAGTGAAGGAAGAAGAAAAAGATAACTCTCACAGCACTCCTGCCACTTCATATTGGTGACCCAGAGGTCGTGCGCCCTTCACAGCAGCAGTTTCTTTCCAGCAACACTTCCTCTTCAAGAGATGGACCTTGCAAGAAGACGTTCATTCCTAACAAGCAGAAGTTCCCTCGCAAGAAGAGGTCTCTCGCAAACAGAAGTCTCTCTCCTACGGTGATGCAAGCAGACTACCACCTGCTTAAGATTCGAGAAGAAGAATACCTCCTACTGAGGTAGAAAAATATGCCTTCCGACGCTGAACAGACTGCTCCTGAAGAACTGATGGAAAAATCTATTGCCGGGATAAATGTAAAACCTCCAGTGTTCTCTGAGACGTCATTTCCGACGTGGTCCCGTGTACTGGAGGCCCAGTTTCACCTTTGGAAAATTACTTTGGAGAAGACGAAGTATTTCCACGCTCTCCCCCAGCTCTCAACAGATGTCGTGGATCATATCTCCTCTGCGGAACTCGATGATCAAGAGTACAATCCTCTGAAGACAGCAGTCATTACCATCTACGAGAAGAACAAGACTGGATCATTCAACGAATTTATGTCCAAAGAAGCATACAGTGCCAAGCTTTCCCTTCATCTACGATAAATGCTTCGCTATGGTACCAAATTGAAGATTGGAGAGGACATCATCAGAATGTAGCTTATGAACTCTTCCAACTAACATTCGATCAACTGTAAAGGTACAAACAGCACTTAGTTTTGAGCAACTTGGAGAATTAGCCAACGATCTAGTGGTTTTGATATAGTCCGCTCCTGTCATGGCAGTGTCCACAGCAACCACTTCACAAGCAGCTACTTCAACACCAGCAGCAACAACGACAATATCAGTTACAGGAATACCCGCAGAACTGCGTCCCCATACAGTCAAAATCAAAGACCCCACGTTCAGATACAGCCCTCCTGTTGTCTCTCTTCTAGAGTTTCTTCTCCTGCTCTAACGGAAAACTAAAAGAGCGAGCTGATTGCTGCCGCTAATAATCAGTTCCCGAACTAACTATCAACATCACAGATACTGCGGCGCCAGATACTCTCTTCCTGCTGGACACCGATGCCACTATCTCGAGCCTACCTTCTTCAATGGTAGCCAACAAGTCCCTATTTTCCACTAATGTCACTTGTTCAGCAGCCAATGTTATGGTGAAATAGCGACATATATAACAATTAAGAGATCTTCGTCGAGAATTTAATTGAACTTTCAATAGTGATGGTATAAGCATGCCAAATGCATTGGTGTGATGGATTTTCTACATCATTACAACTTATCATCGATTGTGGGAAGAGAACTTTACAAGACACAAATAAGCCTCCTTCGCAGAAGTTTCTTTGTTACAAATCATCGCCAACACTGAATACTCTATATATCTCACTTGCTTCAGGAGTGTTCCGTTTGTATAACTTCACACAACTGACTTGGATCGAACATCAAATTTAATTCAAAAGGACCTGTTCACGATATAGAGACTGGTGATTCTTCTCCAGTGTTTGCACGAGCCTCGCCGTCTTCCATGAAGATGAAGCTAAGAGCAGTACGAAAAGGCCGAATTCGACGCAAGCTCTTCTTTTCTCCTTTGGGTTTGAAAAAGCATGAGAATCATCAGACACTTCCAAGTGTTCTTGGACTTCTCTGCCCCATCTGGTGCCAAAGAAAATTCCAGGGACTTGGAGGACTTTTGGGATTACAGATCTTTGAAAGCTATTTCTAAAAGAGATGGGTATTCATTTTCTCACATTCAAAGTCTCTCACAAAGGCTTCATGGATCAACAATCTTCAGCAAAATAAACCTTCAGAGGGCATACCATCAAATTTCAATACAATCAGAGGACATCGAAAAGACTGTCATTACAACTCCTTTCGGCCTGTTTTAATATGTTTCTATGCTGTTTGGTTTGAAAAATGTTGGCAATACATTTCCACGCATAATAATTCGTAATCTCCGATTTATTTACGTCTACCTTGATGACTTGTAATTTTTCCATCAATTTCAGAACAACATGAAGAACATCTCAGGGCAGTTTCCAAGCTTCTTCAAGAAAATTCTTTCAAAATCTCCTTAGAAAAATGTGAATTATACAAGTCATCTCTCAACTATCTAGGATACCATATTTCTTCAGATGGAATTTCTCCTCCTTCTGAAAAGACGTCCGAAATTTCCAAGCACCCGCTTCCTCGAGATTCAGAAGCTCTTAGAAGATTCTTGAGAATGATTGGATATAATCGCCGATTCATCTCTTCTTTTTCAAAAATCGTCTTTCCTTTATCAGAAAAGGCAAAACACTATCCAAAAGATAAGTCCCTTACGTTGACCACAAAAGAAGAAGCTTTCATTGATATGAAGAATCAACTCCAAAACGCTACAACTCTCTTAATTTCTTTACCGGATATAAGCAATCTTCAACTTGTATCGGATAGTAATCAGACTTCTATAGGAGCAGCGCCCTTCATCAGATGGTAAATGGATAGCCAGTACCTATAGATTTCTACAGTCAAAAGCTATCAGAGCAGCAACGCAAATACTCAGCTTTCCACCAGGAGCTTCTAGCAGCTTACTATTCTGTTCTTTATTTCAAGCATATGTTGCAGGGAAGGAATATCATCTTGTGCACTGATCACAAACTTCTCGTTTCAGCTTTCTATTGTAGAAATCAAGCAAAAAGTGATCAGCAACAACGTCACCTTTCTGTCTTTACAGAATATCTCTTTCCAATGATCTACCTTAGAGGAGCAGACAACATTGTAGCAGATGCTTTTTCCCGGATATCCTCAGTAACAGTAGATTTCTTCGATTTACCTGTCATCACTCGTCTTCTATTAAGGGATGAAGAAACCACAACTTTTTAGCCCCGTCTTCATTCTTACCCTCTACAAGATAATCTTCAAGTATGGCGTGATACCTCTTCAGCTTTTCCGCGGCCATTTTTGCCAAAACATTGTCGTGAGCGAATCTTCAACAATTTTCATCAAGTGTCTTCATCTGGGAATCAGAGCTCCTCTGCATCTTATAAAGACTAGGCATTTCTGGCCTATCATGGATTGTGACATCAGAATTTTTTATTCTCTCTTGTCAACAGCGCCAGCTATCAAAATTCAACGCCATACTAAACCACCTATTTCTTCCATGAAAATTCCATCGCTGCGTTTTGAAATAGTACACATCGACATCGTGGAACCATTACCTCCATCTTCCGTTATCTATACTTCAGCCCCAGTCTTCAGATATCTTCTCAAATGCATCGACAAGAACACTTAAGTGGACAGAAGTAATTCCTCTAGTGAACACGACTTCAAAATCCGTCGCATTTGCCTTCATGCAATGAATATCAAAATTTTTAATTCCTCTCTATGTAATCTCAGATAGAGGACCACAGTTTGAAGGAGAATATTCTACTGTAACTCTAGACATATCGAAAGCATTCAACAGAGTCTAGAACACAGCTTTGATTTCAAAACTCTCTCTTTTGGTATCTATCCTTTTCTCTCATTTCTATTCCAGTCAATGTAGACGATCTTTAAAACAATTAATTGAAATGCTCCTCAGGGTTCTTGTCCTGTCTCCAACTATTTTTCTGCTTTTCGTTAATGACCTTTTTCTCTATTGCATCGTCTCTTATCCACTCCTATGCCGACGACTCAACCCTTCATTACTCTCTTTCATTTCAAAGACGTTCTACTCAAAAGAAATTAACCTCTAACCTCTGATTTTTCTCCACTTTCTAATTGGAGCAGAGAAAACATGAGTGTTTTCAATGCTTCAAAGACTTGTATCATCTTTCTATTCGAAACAATCTTTTAGACAAGTATAACATCTTTTTTTAATATTTTTGGTTTTCCTTTGATCGTGATGTCACTTGTAAGGAACACGTTATTTATCTTTCTAAACAAGCTTTTATAAGGTTGGATGTTCTGAAGAGTCTTCGTAATTTATTTTCCGACACTCCCGTTCTTTGCTCTTAATAGGGAAGTCGTTCGCTTTTAAATGAAGTATGCATAACACATCTGGGAAGGTTCCTCTAACACAGCTCTAGTTGAAAAGGTGGAATAGTATCTCACTATTACAATGAACATTGGTTCTTTTGAATTGACAGTTGTATACCATTTTCTCTGAGGAGAACTTGTGCGACCCGACTCATCCTTTCTCTGTTCAACTTTCTGTCCGCAGACTTAACCGCTACACTCAATCATACCTATACTAAAATGGCTAAGTCTGGAACACACTCCCTTAATCTATTTTTTCAATTTTTTTTTACTTGCACACTTTTAAATGCCGTGAATCATGGCACATCGGCCTTTGATTTGGCCCTGGTTTTTAGATTTTGCCAAACTTGGGTGGAATTTGGTGGGCCTCTGATCTTTGCCCAGTATATATATATATGTATATATATATATATACAACTATATAGTATATATAGTATAGCTATATAATTCATATATGATATTTATTTATTTAGTATATATATTATTAAATATCAGTATATAAGATATTATCATTCTAAAGCCTAGTGCTTATAAGTATATATATACTATATATATTATCTACTATATTATATATATATATATATAATATATATATATATATATATAGTACAGTATATATATTTATATATACTTACTATATGTATTATATATACTATATATTATATCTGAGTACGTATATATATTATATATATATATAATACTAAGTATATATATACAGATATAGATATATACTATTATATAATTTATATAGTATATCATATATGTATATATATACTACTTAATTATAGTATATACTATATATATATATACTGATATGACTAATAGTATTATATATAATAGTGATATTTATATAATAATATATATTGTATATAGTATATATGAGTATATATATATATATAGTAGGATACTGTGGAGGGTTTTGGAGGAGAGCTACGGTGTTGGAAGAGGATTGTATGATGCACTGAGGAGTATGTATAAAGTGACAAGGTGCAACTGTTCACGATATAAAAGCGAAAAATGGTTCAAGGTGGCGAAGGGGGTGAAACAGGTAAGCGTATTATCACCTTTACTGTTCATTGTTTACATTGATAAAGTTATTGAAGAGGTCAGGGGGACAGTGGGGGATATGTAAGAAGATATCATGACATATGCAGATGATATGGCGGTGTGAAGGTTAAGTAGAGAAGTAATGGAGAGAATTGTGAGATGTTTTGCGGAAAAACGTGGAGAAAGTTGACTACGAATGAACACGAGAAAACAGAATTGATGATGGCTAGTAGAGAGGGGGAAGAGGGCTGGAAGATTGTGGTGAATGGAGATATTTGAGGAGCATGAAGAATTTAAATATTTGAGTGATTAATATACAGTAAACCGAGGGATGTGAGCGGAAAATAGCGCATAGGGATAACAAAGCTGCGAAAAGACCGGCAAGGCGTTACCCTTTCGTAAAGGACTAATATATGGATAAGGAGTGTCAAAAAAAAGTATTTATGAAGGAGTGTTAACATCTATATTTTATACGGCAGAGTTCATGAGTACTTACCAAGAGACATTAAAAGAGGATACAGGTAATGCGCAGATAAAGATCTTAAGCAATGATGTAAAGACTAAGAAATATAATAAGTGAATGAAAGAGTCAGAAGAGAAGTCGAGTGACACCTTTGGTGAGGAAGATTAATGTAACAAGAATCATATGGTGGGGACACTTAGAAAGGATGCTGGAGGACACATCGGAGAAGAGAAAATAGGAGTGGAAGCCGACGAGAAGATCTAGAGGAAAAATCAAGAAGAGATGATGGAGAGAGTCCGTGCGGATCGTTGAAAAGAGTGAGGCACCTACGATGAATAAATACAGAAAGAAGACTGTGAAGATAGAGCCAATGGAACTACATGCTGAGTCTGTGACAGGTGCTGTTCCCTGAAATACCAAGACCTTTCTGGAAGAACAGTAATATTATATACTATATATATATATAATATTATATATATATATATAAAAATATACTATATATATATATATAAAAGTAATATAATATAGTATATAATATATATATATTATATATATATATATATAGCTATAATCTCTGTACTTTAC
>JABUQX010097557.1:17500-20000 GCA_015478945.1 Trachelipus rathkii | reverse complement strand
ACCACCACTCACCACATCACAAAATTTCTTAGTTTTGACGCCATTTCATTATTTACTTCCATACCTGTTCCCCATACTATAAATTTTCCAGACACAATCATTACAGAAAAACAAATGAACTTATTAAGACCCATATATAAACGTATTAAATACAACGCATCTTCCACAGCGTCACCACTCTCATCATCTCCACATGTAATCATACAACACATTTTATACTGTAAAACTCCTACTCGTCGGCATTTATTCGAATTTCCAGACTCTATGATTACTTGTAATGGAACATAACCACTCCACTCTGTCTTCAGGCCACGTGCTCAGAAAGAACTCAAACACTGATTACAGGAACGTTACACTTTACCCAAAATATCCACTCATTAAACAATTTTTTGCCAACTGTGATTCATTCAATAAAGATTAGAAAAGCACAGTCCCCAAACTCGCCCCCATCAAGCATATACCCCCCTAATACTGAACCATTCTCTAGAGCACATCGACATTTTAGGTCCCTTCCAACTCTTACAACGCTCCCAATCTAAATACATTTTCATTTTTAATAGACTAACTTGCACGATATGTCGATTATATCACTCAAGCCCTCCTCGAACGATTCATTACAAGACACAGCACACCAGAAGTTTTAATATGAGATCAAGCCCCTGAATTCAGATCAAAATTCTTGAAACAGCTTTGCCTCTAGTGAAAAAAAAACTTTCAATATTTTGTTGTTAGACACTCCCAATCAAACGCCCTCTGTGAAAGAGAGTCCCTAAATGCAAATATTCCTCAAGACACTTTAGTTAACACAATTTATAAGGACTGAGTAAATTACCATCGCACAAATCTCTATGAATAGCACTTTCGAATTCCTCGATCGGCACCTCATCCCACTTCCTTCTCCACCAATATAACAAAAGATTACCATGGCACCTTCCCATTATAAATCACCTCTCAATCACACGAAACCACCCTCATCAACATCAATGATTGCATTTAAGAACTAGTGGAAAGAACAAACCTCATCAGGGACATGGCTTGACACCATTTCTTAAAGTCCACCCAAAAAACGATCGAACACACACACAAACAAGCGTTACTAAAAGACATAAAACATGCGGAAATTATGTTACATCCTAAACACAATCAATCAATCAATCCCCAAATTTATTTCCGAAATGGACCGATCCATTTTTAGTTAAACACCTCATACCTTTCAACAAGCTTCTTCTTCAATGCCTAAACACCTCAAAGAATTTATAGTACACACAAATATGTCAAGATCCTTCAAAGCACATCTCCAGCAGTACCTACTCAATCAAACAACCCAAATCAATCACACATCCAGCCACATCCTCATCCTTCACCCAATACCCTCATACGCCATCAACTTCGGCAAGCCATCATACTATATCCCCCTTCACCCCACTTTCTCTCAACTACCATCTCCACCCTCCATTTTTCCACCACCTCAATCACACTCCTCTACTCAAATCATGTCCCCTACTCATCCACGAACCCCACATTCCAGAACACTACCTAGAAAAACTCTCTTTCCCACATCTCCAACACAACCAACACCTCACTCCCACATACCCAACCTATCTCCTAACCTAGACATAATCCCCCATCCCCACGTCTATTATTTCCAACCTCAAAGGAAACAACATTACATCCAGCAACCCCAGATTACAGCAAATTGACCCAAGCTACCAACCACCTTGTTACAAACAACAACCACTCTCTTCTCGATGAAATTACTCAGTCAGATTAATCAAGACCAATTTCAACATCCAACTGAACAACCATAACCAACAGTCACACGTGTAAACAATACATATCTTTTACCACCAAATAAACCGATCCCTCGAGGTACAGCTCTACCCTCTTTCTCCCTACCCAAACTCCCCCGTTCCCCCCTCAACTCCACAAAAAACACATCCATCTTCCACCTCTCATCAAGCGAATTTCCTGAACACGCGTGGGAACACGTCATATCAATATGAAAAACACAACACAAATTAGCATCATTAGAGCAACGATATGAACTTATTTATGCTAATATATTATCAACCTAGCGTCCTACTCCACTCTTCTTTTCTGATTACAGAAATATGCCATCTCACACTTTTCAAAAAAAGAAAAAGAAAAAAAAACACTCTTACCAAAGGGTCCATTCCTATTCCATTCATTACTGACTCACATCTTGACATTTTTAAAACAATATATTTCCCGAAGTACGGTAAGTACTCTTCAAATCGGATCACCACCGAAACTCGTTACCCTTACTTCTTCCTTAACTTAAAAAAAAATATTTGAGTCTCTGCATACCTACCGACCTCATGCACACCATAACAAATCCTAATTGCATTATATCTTTACCATTAAACAAAGGATCTCCTAACAATTGCACATACACAATCTAAACAAACCCGCCCACCTCTCTATACAACACGGAAATTCACTTGCACCCCGAGGTTACATAGAACCAAAATCTTTAATT
>JABUQX010097556.1:0-21622 GCA_015478945.1 Trachelipus rathkii | reverse complement strand
GAACTGCGGGGCATTGTGTGACTATATCCATAGGAAAAAAAAAAGGTCATCGCGCTTTCTTCACCTTCTCTGGATGTATTCTAGTTTAACTGTAGTCTCCGTATCGACCCTCCCTTCTCACGTTGGGGGCACAGTCCGTGATGCTCCTAGCGCGTATGCTTTGCCACGTCTACAACAGAAATTTCCTACGGGCCATTTATTATCTTCTGCTCCATGTAGCTTCACTTTCTATTGGTGAACCACTTTCGGTGCTACCCGTGTTCATTGCTGTAGCAGTGGATCCACCGCCGGTCCTTTTGGCATCAGTAGGCCCACCTGATAATTCTTTCCTGTCTGCTGCAGATGCTGAGGTGGAAAACAACTTGGCTCGCATATTCGACGACGGACCTCTTTCTGACACAGCGGTCGATGACACTTCACCGGCTGCCACCAAACCTGTTTCCCTGCTCTATGACTTCCGACTTCCCCCGGGATACCCTGCTCCCACTCCCTGGGACCCGGGACCGCTCGAACATTTTCATCCACATGTTTCTACCGATCGAACGATACGAGCATTATTAGGACATCTTCTCCGATCGCTTCAACTCAATATTTTTCGATGGATTTTCCTACAATGGAATTGCGTGGTTTATTCGTATTTTTGAAAGAATGACTCGACTCATAGCCGTTTTATAACTCGATACATATGCCTGCAGGAACGCTTCGTTGGCGTCCCTTTCATCCACCTTCTGCGTATGCACTCCCTTAAAGTCTGTGCACAGTGGACTTTCTGATAGGGATGGTTCAGCCATCCTCGTTGACAAAAATATTGCGCACTCGCCGATTCCCCTTCAAACACACCTTCATGTCATTGCAACTAGACTTCATCTGCCTCAGGAACACGCCGATTCCCTTTCAAACACACCTTCATGCCATTACAACTATATTCCATCTGCAGCTTCCGCCCCTCGTCGTGCTGCTTGGTAACTTTAACTTTCATCATTGTTTGTGGGGTAGTGACACTGTTTCCCCGGCTCCCTCGAGCGAGGAGCTTTGGACCAATTCTCACTGGGCTGCCTTTACACGGGAGTTCCTATCTATGAACGCTTCGATACACTTGCTCTTGTATTCACATCTTCTGTTCGCACGTCATCCTTGACTAGTTTTCTTGGTCTCGCTTTGACAACCTTTGTGACAGTGACCATTATCCCATCTTATTACGGCAGCTCGCACAAAGCCCAACCTTGAAACCATTCTCTAGTTGGCGCCACGATCGGGCGGATTGGATGTCATTCTGTACATCCACTGCTTTCACAGTGTTTCCCTCCGTGGAACGATTCCCTTCCGTGACTCAGGCATTCGATTTCTATTTTGATACTCTTCTTACCGCTGCGAGATCCTGCATCCCAAGTTCTACAGCTCGTAAGAGGTCTGCTGCTCCTTGGTGTTCCCCAGAGTTTGCTTTTACAAATCACGAAAAGAAAAAGACTCTAAACTGTATAAACGAACTCCTAATACCGCTAACTTGATACTATTCAAGTCGGCTGCAGCTAGGTCCCGTCGGTTAAATCGACGGACCAGGAAGCAGTACTTTCGTTCTTATGCCACTACTGTCAGCTCCTTAACCCCAATGTCTTCGGTTTGGAAGGTGGTTTAGAAAATTTCAAGGAGACACTATGATTCCTCCATCCCAGTTCTCTAGTTTGGCTCCTCGGTCTCCGATACAATTTCGACCTCAGGTCCTATGGCAGATGCCCTTGTTTATAATTTTTCCAACATCTCTAGTGCCTCCTGGTACATTGGTGCTTTTCAACATATTCGGGCCTCTTCTCAACAACCAGACTTCTCGGCGGTGCGGGGGGGGACCTCCAATACAATCACTTGTTCACACCGGCTGAATTCACATCTACTCCTTCTGCCTGCGAAGATGGTGCACTTGGCCCGGACGGTATTTCTTATCAAATGATCCGTCACAGCAGTCCTTCGGCTCGGGCTTTTCTACTTTGTCTATATAATCGTATATGAGTGGAAAGTTCCTTTCCCCCCGTCCTGGTCTACCGCTTATTTTGTTCCTATTCCGAAACCGGGACTAAACCCCCGCCCTGTTGATAACCAAAGACCCATTTCTCTGACTTGCTACACTTTCAAAAGTCTTCACACTTTTTATAATTTTCAGTTTGGCTTCCGCAAGCACTGTTCAATGACGACCCTCTTCTTCGCTTAGACCATGATGTCAGCAAGGCATTCTCCAACAGCAACATGGCCCTGACAGTAATTTTCGACCTTGAGAAGTCTTATGATACTCCTTGCAGGAATGGCATTTTAGTGAAGCTTCATTCGTTGGGCTTACTTGGGCTACTTTCCCTCTTTCTTCAATCCTTTATAGCTCACAGATCAATTCAGGTGCTGTGTAGCATGACTCTCTCTAGACACTTTGTCTTGGATGAGGGTGTGCCACAGGGCAGTGTACTGAGTGTCCTGCTCTTTGCAGTGGGTTTTAATGATGTGGTATCTAGTGTACCTCCTTCCGTCAAATGCTCATTTTGCGTGGATGACCTCGCCCTCTATGTCGTGGGTTCTCTTCTCCACTCAGGAATGTCTGCAATAAATGGATCATTGGCATTTAATTTAGGTCATGGTCAGGATAATCCTGGTCCTGTCCTTCCCCATTAGAGAAGGGGCCAGAGAGGATGATGATCTTCCCCCTCCTCTCACCCTTTACGGCTCGCTGATTCTTGGTCTAAACAACCTGTCAGATTTTTGAAGTCTATTTTCGATGACATCACCTATTTCCACAATATTTGTCACCTAAGGCGGATGTTTCTTCCCTCTCTCGATTACTATTGTTTATTAAACCTTTTAGTCTTGATTGGATGAATTAAAAATTTATTATTTTTCCTTCGCCACAATAAAAGGTTCTTCGAGAAGCTCGAGAGAGAGCCATTGAAGAAGAAGAAGCAAGAAGATCAAGTTTTAGAATACAAGATTCAGAAGAAAAGAAAGCGTATGCCATCTCTATAGGTTTGCTTTGGGACAACACAGAAGGACCTGCTCATTCGGAAGCACTTTCGCTCGTGGCCAAACAGTGCCATGGTCAAAGGACTGTGTTTCTCAAGGAAATTTCCCAGCCAGAATATTGGTTTCGCTATTACTGTATCCAACATTTTCAACTGTTTGAACATCCCTTTGCGGAAAATCCTTTCTTAACATACAATGGTGAGAAGGTCTCTGGCGAATTTCTGCCACGAAGTTTTCTGCTTCGAGTTGTTTAGTTTTACAAAGGACCTCACCCATCCCTTCTTACTGAAGGCTGCTTTTTATTCTCGCAATACTGTCCATATGACATCCGTGCCAGTTTTCACTGATGGTTCCAAATCGGAGGGGGGTGTTGTGCTGCAGCGGTTTTTCCTGATCGCACTGTTACTCAGACGCTTCCTTTTCATGCCTCAGTCTTTTCTGCTGAACTTATTGCTATTCTCTTAGCAATTTCACTTACCTTGACCATTCCAAACACAGACTGCTTCGTGATATACTCCGATTTCCGCATTGCACTTCAAGCACTGTCGGTGATAATGACCAAAACCCTGTTAGTTCTTCTTGTTCAACGTTTTCTGCAGCTTCTCCACTTCCGAAGAAAGAGAGTAACGTTTTGCTGGATCCCATTCCATGTTGGTATCCCAGGCAACAAGGACGCTGATCGTCTGGCTAAGGAGGCCCAACAAGTGCTTCTCCGTATTCCTTCCATCAGTTTTACATCAAAAACACACTCCCCCGACTGACTTCCTTCCTCATGTTCGTCATGGATTCAAGTTGTGTTGGCAGGAGTGCTGGGAGACGGACACTAGGGGAGCAAAGTTCCGTGCTATCAAGCCAACCATAGGGGACTGGCCTTCTTCGTGCAGCCGCAGCCGTCACCGGGAGGTAATGATGGCTCGTTTACGTATTGGCCATTCAACCCTTACACACGGCCACCACATGTCGAGGGACCCTCTGCCCGCTTGTCAGTTCTGTCGCTTCGTTGCTCCCCTTCCGTTCGCCGTCTGCTCATTGACTGTAGCGCCCTGACCATTCTCCGCAATAACCACTTTCTTTTTTTGCCTTCCGTACCGCCTGAAGCCAGAATGTCTTACATCTTTTCGGATTCGCTTACCTTTATTAATACTGCCATATTTGCATATCTACGTAACCTAACTTTCCTCCATGAGATTTAACTGCCCTTCTATTGACCACGAATGTAGTGTTGTGTCTAGAAGTCTTCCCGGAACGGGCTCTTCGTTCCGGCATGGCCGTGAGCCATGGAGATTTGTAACTCTCCATATATTATATAGATCTAAATATATATATATATATCTATTATAAGGTATTATTATAGATACCGTAATTGCCTTTAATATAATTATATATATATATATTTTATATATATATATTATTATATATATATATTATAATATATATTATCATATATTATAATATATATATATATTATATATATATATATTAATTATATATAATATATATATATATTATATATATATATATATCTATATATATATATCATATTATATTAATTATATATATATTATAATATATTAATATATAATATAATATATATATATTATATATAATATATATATATATATATATATATATATATTATAATTATATATATATATATATATCATATATAATATATATATATAAATATATATAATATATATATATATATATATAATATATATACTATATATAAATATATATATATATATATATATATATATATATATATTTATATATATATATATATATATATTTCTTTTTTCGTTCTGTCTTTATCCTCCCTTATCTTTCCACTAAGGGTGGTGCATAACATGCAACATGAAAATTGGAACAGTTAAGAAGAAAAGAATGACTTAAACTGAGAGCTCGTCGAAGTCAAAAAAAATTTCCCCTTTGGGGTTCACAAAACCGCGACGGACCCTCTTGTGATATCTCGTCAATATGGGGTTTCATCCCCTGGGAAAGGCCCACAACCATACCCCCTCACAAACCCCGCCATTGCACGATGCCTATTAATATGCTTTCTTCTACTCGCTTCCTGCCCAAACTTCATTTCTTTCCTTCAAGACATTCTTTTACTGACTCAGTCCACTTTTTCTTTGGTCTCCTCGTCGGTTGATACCCAGCACACTCACCACTATATATCCGCTTAACCAACCAAGTATCATCCATTCTTTCCATATGACCAAACTATCTCTATACACACTTGTTTATTTTTTTATTTACGCCTTTCTTCACACCACACAATTCTCTAATAGGTTCATTCCTCATTTTATCAATTATTTATCAGTTCTTCTCGTCTAACATCCCCTAAGATTATCCATCTAAACAGATTGCGCCTCTTATTCCATCTCATAGTTTCACTACTATACATTAACACAGGTAACAACATACCCTCATGTAAAACCCTAGCGCATTCAAGACTTATTCCTTTACATCCACCAGGGATTTAATTGCACCAGCACCTTCCTACCATTCATATCTTTCCTTCTAGACTCCGCACCATCCAACATATATCCTAAATATTTAAATTCATATACATGCTCTAATTGCTCATCATTCAACATGACCATCCATCCACTGCCGATTATCCTTGCCCACTACTTTCACCGTACTCTTATCAAAATTTTCTTTCAAACCCCTCCTTTTGCACACCCTGCCAAACAGCTCTACCAATCCTCTCAAACTTTCTTAGATTCGTCACACAAAATTAAATCATCAGCGTACATAAGCAGGGCACCCTCACTCTCTCATTCTCCATCAGTCCTAACACCTTCCCCTTTCCCCACTTTATTTTTTCATCACCCCATCTATATAATTAATAAAGGATGCATACAGTCTGGCGTCAATAATTTTATTATTACCCAATCACTTTTCAATCCATTTATTTACACATTCTTACACATTTACTATCGTCATACAAACTTTGATTCCATTCAGAATCCTACCAAAACCACAATATATCACTAATAGCTGTCATAGAACTTCCCTATTAATCCTTTCATACCCCTGTTGCAAGTCAGTAAAACCTAAATGTAATTTTTTCTTCTCTCTCATTTTCTCGATTATTTGGCCAAGTGAAATTTGATCTACACTCTACCATTCTAAATGCAATTTTTTCTTCTCTCACGCCGTTGAGCACCTTCTTTCAGCAAAATATCATTCTTGTTGAAAAAGTTATGAAAAACCGAAAAAGTCTAACCTTATACCTTACCCTTATATTAAGGTACTATTACTGCTCTCATCTAATCCTTCGGAGCTATACCCTCAATAAACGCTTTGTTACACAATTTTCATTTCCAGTCTATCACAATCTTGCTTGCATTCTTGATCATATCACCAGTAATTTTACATATACCTGCATATTTACCATTCTTCAACATTCTCATTCTACCTTTCACTCTTCCCTACTAATTACCTCATCTCCAAAATTCCTATTTTTTCTTACACCATCAAACCCACACATATTCACCATCACCTCTTCATTACTGTTAATGTTATGCAGATTTTCAGTGTTCCCTCCACATACTTCTCACATCATTTATCGTCACGAAAGTTATCCTATTTCATTATTTCTGAATATCCGAACAATATGGGCAGTTTCAAATTAGTTTAAAAAAATTTATTTAATCCCTTATAATTCCCCATTCATTCTCCTTCCAACCTGTTCATTTATCTCATATTTCCTCCTACGTATTCAACTTTGTCTTCTTTTTTTCCTCTTTATATATTTCCATACATCTTTCTTTCGAGATCGCACCATTGACCTTTAGCACGTTCAACCAATTTTTTTTTTATTTTTATTTTTTATTTTTATATAACTGCTTGCATAACCTCTTCATTCCACCACTCGCTATTGATATTCTTACTTCTACTTTAGCACGTCCACTACTTCCGTGACTACTAACAAAAGGGTAAATCATTTGCGTCAGATTTGTTCAGTTGATTGTTTTCAATTCAGACTGATTTATTTGCAAAGTGTTATCTCTTTTTCCTTATAACCTTTTTCATCTAACTTCTTGCTCTTAATTCTCACCATTTCCTTCCATGCCCCCCCTTACTAACTAAATTTTACATAAAAGAACATGATGATCTGATATTCCCATCCCCAACCCCCCATACTGATTTAACATCATCAATTGCACATTGGCATTGGTCTTCAAATCAATCATATTTTTACTGTCGATACATCTTACATACTCACTCTGTTATACTTATGTAATAACTTTTGTTCCGAAGACTGTATACTTCATCTACCATCTCTCCTCCAGAAATATAGCGTCTACAATTCCCATTTTCTCCTCAACCCCAAAGGCACTTGTTACACCTTTCCTTTTTTGATCACCTATCCAACCATTTAAGTCTCACCCAACACAATCAATCTAAAGCTCTTACTCACCCTGTCCATAACATCATCAGATTATCCCAGAAAGTCTCACTTTCCTCAACATCACCCTCAGATGGACCATATGTTACTACTACTACTACTACTACACTAATTTGTTTATTAGTGGTACAACCTTAATTTAAAACATTATTATTATTTAAGACATACAAAATCCACATAGCTCTATGCCACGTCACTCATCAGAATCGCAACTATTACTCTTCCCCCTCTCATTCTTCTCCACTCCGTCAAGCACACATTTCACCCCACACCACTCGTCTTCTCAGCTCCCTTTCATCTTTGTGTCAGTCACAGTCACAGCAAGCAAACCAAATTTATATTTTCTACAATAATGTCATCACTCTTCCTACTCATTTAATTTCTTTCTAACATTCATGTACCCATACGATTCATACAATTTCGCCGAAAGATCGAAGGTCACTTACGGCGGTCACGTCATACTCCGAGGCCTGCATACGCATTTGCCAGATATAAGTGGTAGTGGGTAGCGAACCCAACTACCAGTGCTACGATCACAAGAGGAGACAACCATTGGGCTCTGGAGTGTCATGGGATGTACGGTGTACCTACATCCCAAATGCCCAATGGGAGCTAATCCCATCTCTTAGTCTCCTCTTACGACACGCAGAACATATGGTATGGGTATCTTATAACCCTGCATAGAGATGCCAGCCATATATGACTAAAAATATATTTAAAAATATATAATCAATAGATAATATATATATATTATATATATATATTATATCTTTAATATATATATATAATTATATATTTATTATATATATTTATCTATAGATATATATATATATATATATTATATATATATCATATATATATATATATATATATATATATTTATATATACATAAACTACTTTTAACGTGCTTTATCCTTTTCAGAGGGTAACACGGGGAGACTAGAAGAAATCGAACTTTAAGGCCTGCTACCAAACCAGCTCCACCACGTGTTCGAGTGGTTTTAATTCCTCTCCCCGGTTTTTTAAATAGTGGTTGTGTATGGTTGAACCAGTTTCTCGTAGCACTAATGGGTTTATATATTTAGTATATATATATATTATATATATATAATATATATATATATATATTATATATATAATATATTATATATATATACTATATATATTATATATATACTATATATTATATATATATTATATTATTATCATGTATATATATATATAATATATATAGATATTATTATTATTATATATTATATATATATCGGTATATATATATTTATTTAAATTCTCTTGTAACACATTCTCAGTACCTTTATTTATATATCATAGAAGCTATTATATGAAAATAAAAATATTATATGAAAATAAAAATATATTTTTTTTAAATTGTTTTTATTCTATTTTTTTTAAACCATTAGGTTTAAATTAATTAGGCAACGCTATAATACTAACTAAAATATAAAAAATAAAATCTTCCCACTTTTTCAACAAAATTTTTTAAATTTAGCCTTACAAATATTTATTGGGTGTTTTTAAGAAATTAATTGCATCTTGTATATAATTATGTAGTTTGTAATTAAACTGTTTAAAGTATTGAAATTAAAGTATTAATACTTTGCAATTATTCTAATTTCTTCGAAGATATTTAAAAAGTGTTGAATGAGTTTAGAATGCTTCTACTTTCCAAGCTGTGAACGCATTCTTAGTTATTACTAAACAAGCAAATTTTTTTGAAAGATATTTGCATATACCTATTAAGGAAAGTTTGAAAAGCGAATTCTCTTCATATTTCATCTCTGATCATCAGCATGAATTACGCAAGACCTTCTCATCATTTAAATTATTCTTAATTTTCTATCTGCACTTCTCAGAAATTCAATAAATCTTTTAACTGTTATAACGGTGTAGTGCATGTAAGATTGAACATAGCAGTTAATTAAGTGTCGGGTCAGAAAGTTTGACAGAGAAAAGGTGGGATTGTGTAGAAGGAGAAGTGGCACGAGCTCTCCTCAGAAAGGAGTATACCACTGGAGAGTTGAGAAGAGCAGTGCCCGTTGTAATAGCGATAGAATAAGGATAGTGATGCAACAATTCGATGGGCAGAAATAGACTGGAGAGAGTGAGAGCATGAAAGTTGATGAGAGGAAAGTCTAGACTTTTTCTCAAAGCGAGCTGTGTGAGTTGGACTACCCTAGATATGTGAGGCATACTCCATACAGGGGCTAACGAAACCCCTATAAAGCAAATAACTGGGGTGGTGTAGAGTAATTCTGAACACTCCTCAGATTACCCAAGAGAAGTAATTTGATCCTTACAAGAAAGTGAAACACCAAGAATATTAATTTCAGACGAAGGTTTGAGTTGCGCGTTTACGAAGATGTTATATTTGTGTGAAAGATTGCATTAAGTAGAAAGATGAAGTAAATTTTTGAGGCATTGAAATCAACCATGTTTTCTCTGCCCCTATTAGACATTCGAGAATGATCAGAGGTTAGTTACTCCAATAGGTCGTGTCAATTTGGAGGGCAAAACAGGGTTCACACTTTCTGGAAAGTCAGGAGAAAAAAATCGGTCAGGGAAGGTCAGGAAAACGTTTTAAGATATGCTGAAAGTCTGGGAAATTTCAAAAAAGTCAAGGAAATTTTAAAATTTCATAACATGAAGAACGATCCATGGACCAAGTTACATATTTTTGATATATTTTTTTTCCTTACTGTATAATTGTGGAATGAGAGATGTATTTGATGTGAATGAAAAGGATGGGCGATGAACGACATTCCCTAAATCATCTACTATCCTGTTTCTTTCTATTTTTAGTTCACTATTACCTACTATTCTTCCTATTCTGTCCGTAGAGGTTGTTCCAAGTTCATCCTTCCGATTGAAGGTGATTAGTATATATGGATGTGTTTTAGACTGTATGACTTAATCTGTTTATATCTTTTTTTTTTTTTTTTTGAGGTGTTTTTTTTTTTTAGGTTTGGCGAAGTGATTTTGGATTTTTGTGCAGTTGAAAGTATTTATTATTTATTTTCTTAAAATGATACTTCAAACAAAAAACTAACTTAAACTGGTTGGGTTGGACGTCAAACTGAACCCACAGTTTAACGGGTGGTTGGGAAAAGGACCTGATAGTTCCAAGGCATACTATAAAGTTGTAAAAAAGAACTTTGAAGTCTATCTAACATGGGACGCCAAGTCGTAGTTTCCCATTCAATAGGGAAAACCCATTTGAATTTAATCAAAACTCAGCAGACCTACCATCATTGAAAAACTTTTTCGTTACGTGTTCTAATAATACAAATATTAGTGAAAGTGTGTGCACTGAAAATTATTTCAATCCCATCAACTTCTAATCATACTCAAACGATTGTAAATGACTTTGATCTAGTATAATTTTTCATCAACCAGAACAAGGGGAAACAAAGGGATTTGATTTATTGCTAGAGGCATGTCACCAATAACCGAATCACAGATTCTGTTGCTGAGAAAGCAAAGCGCAATACACTTCTACTTTGCAATTGAAGCTCATGTCTACCCTTGAATTAAAATTCAAAATCTTTTTGGATGGTGTTGACGAGTTTTTTTTCTTCTATAGTACCTGGGAATCAATGTAATGCGGAATTGTGGCAAATTATTAAATTAGGACATATTTTCGCATGGAAACGCTACAGTGGAAGGAAGGTTTTCTGTAAATAAAGCAATTTTAGTGGAGAATCTGAAAAGAACATAGTCTGATTTCTCAAAAAAAGACCAGTGCACAATGCTATAAGATCTCATGAAAGATATTCATAAAGTTCCTTCACTCAAAAAATGTTGACAATGTAAGAGCTGCCCATATGAGATATGAAGAACATCTCAAAGGTCAAAACAAGAACAAAAAGAAGAGGAATAAAAGGTTGAAAAAAGGCAAAATGTATCCAATACAGATCTATAAAACTGAAGAGCAGAGAAAGATGTTAAAACTGAAGCTTTGACAGAAGTAGAAGCCGCTATAAAATCAAAAAATTAGATGCTTGAGAAGAAAAAAGTTAACCTAAATCTCCCCATTTAGAGAACTTTTGTGATCACAGGCTATTTATTCAACAAGGCTATTAATGTAAGCTTTTTTAAATTATTTATCTTTTTGTATAAATAAAACTGTTTACTTTTGGGAAAAAATAAAAAAGGAGTGCATTGGACTGCTATGGGGAAGGTATAGGGCGATTACTAAAAAATTTTTTTTTATTAAAATTCATCCATGATGATGAATAATTTCTAAAGTAAATTCAATTAAAACCTAATGCATGAACTGAGTAAATAGGCTGCAATAATAATTAATAAGAATTATACGCCAAAAATAACGAACACGCTGCTCAGGGAAAATTGGTCAGGGAAAGTCAGGAATTCAAATTCAAAATTTCGGTGTGAACCCTGCAAAAACTAAAAATTCGTGTTTTTTTTGTGAATGAGGGAGTTAAAATATGTGCCTTTTGATGTGTAATATCCTAATTTAAAAGGTTTTTCCTTATTCATAAAACATTTACCTGGTAAATTTCGCTTGATTATTATGTATATTGAAATTTCCGAGAAGGAGGGGGATAACGTAATATAAACTCCAAGAAAATTTGCTCAAAAAGTGGTTTAATGAACTCCTGGACATGGACCCTCAAATTCTGAACATAGCTTAATCTCACACTTGCAATTAAGGATGTCAAAGAGCTGCTTGTCTAACGTTGCTATGAAAGCCTCTTTCAATTCCAGTTTTCCTCTGCCAACTGATAAGTTTTTTGTCTTTTCCCAGTTTTCTTCTATCTTTTTCAGGGCTGTGACTTGAATTTAAAATTGGCACCACAAAACAACTGTTTGCTAGCTCCCACTTTTCAAGCACTTTTGGATAAATATCCTTAGCAAGAGTGGCTTCTGGGTAATTTCTGACCATTCTCTCCACTCTGCTCTCTTAGCAGAAGCCCATATCTTAGAACATCACGTAGAGTTGGGGGTTTAGAAGGCACCATTTCTCGACCAGGAAATGGAAGTTGCCAGTCTTGTCTTCCTTTTACTAGCCATGGTTCCGAATTTTCAGATTTTGCTAGTTGAAGAAACTTTCGTGCCTGTAAAAAGAAAAACAAGAAAATTTTACTATTTGTATGATATTAATAAAAATTAATAAAAAGACAGCTGCAAATGAGTATTGCTAGTTTAAAAACTTTTATGAGTGGCATTAATTTTTTTTTACAGATGTTATAGTATAATGTAAGTATATTCTTAACCGTAGAGCAGAAGTACAGACAGAAATAATGATAAGAGGGCACTTCTTTAGAAAAGACAGTTTGCTGCGAATTTTACGTAAAACGTGAAAATATCACGAATTTGAAGTAGCTATTTACCAAACAAACCAATGTAATTGCCAGTTCTTGTAAATATAATTGTGAATCGCAAACCAAAACAACTTTTTGACCCCTCATTTTTTGAAAAAGGAAGTCAAAAAATTTGACACGCCCCCTATTGCTCCAAGGTTACCCTCTTAGCATGAGTTAATTTCTGTTGAATGGGGGGGGGGAAGGGGAAGTAGGTTCTACCAAAATGAATCTAGTAGTTAAGGGTGAGGTCAGCATATCATAGATGAAGTAAGAGAGATGCTCATTAATAAAAAATTGCGGTTATAATATAACCTTGAGTAACACCACTATTATTAGTTTTAAAGGATGAACGGTGGCCATCTACAACCGCTGCTATTTAGAACGATCGGAAAGGAAACGGAGGAATGGATAGACACCGAAAGACGAAAGCTTAGAAATCAATGCTTTGTGCCAGACTCTATCGAAGGCTTTCGATATATCCAACGTCACAGAAAAGGATTCACCTAAATGCTGAAGGGAAGAGGACCAAGAGTCGGGGAGAAGAGAGAGATCACCAGTAGAACGTTTCTTACGAAAGCTTATCCCGGATAAGATTAGAAGAAATAACAGAAAGATTCGGAAACGACTCAATTTTAAATTCCTAAATTTTAGAAAGAAACATTAAATCGATAAAAGGTTGAGAGGGTGGGTCCTCCTTTTTCAGCATAGACTGGATGAGTCCACTTTTCCAGAAGGAAAGGAATGTTGAAGTAGAAAGACAGAAACGAAATGGTTTAACAAGGCAGGGTGCAAACTCGGGAGCACAAATTTCGAGAGAGACAGGAAAAATAACGTCAGGACCATGCGACGCCTAAATGTTAAGCACAGAGAGAAGAGAGAGAGAGAGAGAGAGAGAGAGCAGAAGCATCTTTAAAAGTGATAACAATTTTAGGCGTAAATGAGTTTGAGAAGGAGGAATAACACTGGAATCATTTAAGGTGAAATTAAAGGTAAAAGTTTGAGTGAAAATTTCATCTTTAGCAGAAGGTAAAGCAGCAGTTGTGTCGTCGGAAGATACTAGAGGATTGAAAGAGGAAGAAGGAAAGATAATGTTAACATTTTTTTTTTCAAAATACCAGAATGGACGTGAGGAAGAGGAACCATAAAGCTCATTGCTTTTTCTACGGAGAAAAGAATATTTAGTGTCCTGGAGAATGGATTTTCAAGATTCAGGAATGAAATATAATTGCACGAATTTCTGGGGTTTGAAGACGATTATTCATGAAGGTAACGAATATCACAAGAATAAGAAGAATTAAACAAGGTTTGCTAGTTTTAGTTGAAAGGAAAGGGTATGGAATGTATGCTTCCATGCCAGAGGAAGTTACCTCGGTTATAAGCTCTGCTCGCTCCACAGGACTCCTCCCACTGAATCAATGATCATTCCAAGGAGAATCAAGGAAGTACTACCGCAAATCCTACCAGTTTGCCGCATCGAGATGCCAAAAACGTTTCCTGACGGAAGTTGAGGGGGGGGAGGGGTGTCTTTCTTGACTTGAAGAGATAAAACGGAATACAGAAATGTAGTGATGATCGGAGGAACCCAGAAGAGAAAAAGAGTTTAACAGTAAAAGTAGAAGAATTAGAAGTTGAGAAAAGATCAAGAATGTCGAGTTTCTCTTCAAGACGAACTTGGTTACGGGTAGAGAGCTGCACCATTTGCTCAAGGTTATTCTTGATAGAGAAATTGAAGTCAATTTCACCAGTGTCTTGAGAACTAGAAGAAAGTTATTGGCGGTGGTGAACTTGAAATTACCTAACATGATGATTTGGGAGAAAGAATGTGTTCTCTCTATTTTGGAGTGTAAATAGTCGAAGAATTTAAGATAGTCAGAAGAGATAAACAGACAATGAATTTAGTTGACTATTGTAAAGAGAGCTTGAGATACAGAATGGAAAATTCAGATGACTCCAAAGTAGAAACACGAGAACAATCTACGTCGTTGGACACAGTATACACAACCGCCTTTGGCTGAAAATTAAGATAGATACAGTAGGAGGGAACTGAATAGGTTTTCCTTCCAGAGGGTTCAAATACCTGAGTTTCAACCAAGAACAAGAGGTGAGGTTTAGATGGATAGGTGGTGTTCAACAATTTGGAAATTAGAATGAAGACCGCTAGTGTTGCAGAAATTGATGAAGCAAAAGACCCTGCACTAGAGCGAAGGGGTGGCGGCAACAACCCCATCACCGGAGGCCTTCCAATGAGAAGGCGTGTAAGCATCACCACGCGCAAGCGATTTCGTCGGTGAGAGGAAGACCACTCATTAATGTTCGGCTTTATATTTCTAAGTTTCGCCCCTCGCTGATCACTCGCCGGTACTCCTGCCAGCAAGACCGGAAGCCTTGTCGGAGAGCAGGAAAATAATCAGTTGATGGGTGACGACCTTGTCGAATAGCATCCGGGAGGTACCTAGAGCAGCTACATAAAGAGGAGGCGGCCTTCTGGCATCTGTCAGCGATTTCGTTGCCAGTCATCCCTACGTGAGAGGGGTCCAATATATTGTAAATTGTTCCTTGCGAGAGTGGAGCAGCCGGAAAAATTGTTGTACAGCTGATACCATTGTGTTTCTATAATTAGGAAGGGGCGCTGAAAAAAAATTTGAATAAATGACAAAAGAGTGTTCTTGGTTAAGGAGTAAAATTTGAGAGAGAGCAATCATTAGAGCAATTAATTCTGCCGTAATAATTGAAGCATGAGGGGAAAGGTTGCAGTCAGGAAAGACAGCAGACGCACCTACACTGTCCTCTGTTTTAGAGCCGTCAGTAAATACTGGAGTAAATCCACTGTGAACTGCGGAATGAGACCAGAATGATGCCTTTAACAAGGCAGCGGGGTGGCTGGATTTGGAGAGAGGTTAGGACCAGGCAGATTGTGGGAGCAGGGAATAGCCAAGGAGTATACCCTTCATCATAAGAGTACGGTAGCACCTTTTGCAAAGGGATGTTGAAGAAGTTAAGGATGCTATAAACTGTGTTCGCAAATGGCCAGTAAGGAGGATTCTGAGCTATCTCTCAAAATCGATGTCA
The DNA here is from genome assembly GCA_015478945.1 of Trachelipus rathkii. Lineage (NCBI taxonomy): Eukaryota > Metazoa > Arthropoda > Malacostraca > Isopoda > Trachelipodidae > Trachelipus > Trachelipus rathkii. The sequence continues at coordinate 5,784 of JABUQX010097556.1, read as the reverse complement.
GAGCAGACGGTATTGGGGTTTGAAAGCGAACTTGTGGACATTCACTTCGAAGTGAGAGTGGCATTACATCGGATTCAACTTCAAGGCTCATCCGGGGGGACGATCGGAAGGCTCCAGTGGAGATAGGGACAGCCTCGTTTTGGATGGGATCTAACGGGTGTTGTGGAGTTGCGGAAGCTTAACCATGTACTATGCAGCCATAGTCCAACTTCGACAGGATTAGGGCGATGTGCGGTACGTATGTTAGGTAGTCATCTAGAATGAGGCATAGAAATTTGACTTGTGAAGTTACAGGAATTGGTGAACCATATAAAGTTATTTTTGCAGGAGGAAGGTGGCAGGTCCTTTGACTCCTTTTTTCTCTTTAATAGTACTGCTGAAGTTTTAGTGGGTGAGAAATGAAAGCCATGGGAGTTACCCCATTGTGAAATATTCTCAGAGCTAGTTGGAATTGCTGGAGGGCTGCTGCAATTGTAGCGTATGATTGCCTTGGTCTTGTAGGATATTTGACTTTGAACTGGTGTATGGCATCTCTCCTGCCCTATTATTGTATGGTACATAACTCCAAAACCTCCTGTTCAAACAGGTAAGACGGGCATTTTTTAGGGATGAGGCACCATGGGATTCTCCACAGTTTTTTTTTTGCACTGTGGTATGGTTTCACACGGAATGTGAAATTCTTCTCCGCAGACTGGGCATATATCATGCGGTTTCCTACAGTGTATTCGGGGATAACCAAACTGCGGGCATTTAAAGTAACGTCTGTATCGGAAAATAAACGTTCGAACACTGTAACTTATAAACTCTGTTTTCACCTCTGAAGGTGAGAAAGGGGTGTTAAATAAGCAGTAAACGAGGATTTGGGGTGTCAGGCGAGTGCCGACGGGGGAAACTTGTTAACGTTTATAACGGGAAATTTTTTCTGCTGGAGATTTCTTAGAATGAAAGAAATATTTTTTTTTTCTTTTCTAAAGAATAAATAGTGCCTTTGGATGTTATTTCTAATTTCATCAGGAGTGAAAATAAGAGGGATGTTTCCGAGAGACGTTAAGGATAACAAGATGGAACTTTGATTCCGGGTAGTAGCCTGAACGAGAAGCAACCCATTCCTCATTAACGTGACTGGTTGGTCTTCAACTCCTCAAGCTTTCTCAAGTGCATCGCTAAGAATGATGGTTCTTTGCTTATTAACGGCTTTCATCGTGGATCGTAATAAGTAGCACATCGGGAATATTGTGTCAGCTAGCAGTCACAGAGGAGGAGCAGCATATGGAGTAAACAAATAAAAACGACTAAGACGAGGACAATTTTTTTGGTTGCCCCAACCGTTTGAACACTTGGGTTGTCAAGGGCGTGCCAAGCAACGAATTGCTTCGGACAGGCATAAACCTTCCAGGTGGAGTGGAGGGAATAATAGCAGAAAGACCTCGTCTAGGAGGAGTGACCGAGGTGGGGTCTGGCGGGGAACACGACAGATGGTGATGGTGATGGTGCTCGCCTTGGTTTAAAAACACATTTTCTTTAAAAGCCAATTTCATGAATAAACCACAAACTTCTCCGCAAAAATAGACCAAGTATAGCAATAAAACATGGGAAATATAAAAGTAAATAACACAATGGGTGGAAAGGCGTATGTTTCAAAGGGAAGGGTAGTCCTTCCCCACCACAATAGGTCACAAGCCAGGAAGTCGCACAACTTCTCGGACCCCACCTCGTAGGGTAGGCTATGGATGTGGCATCAGAAGTTCCTCCCAGAACTGTACGCCGGCCTCTCACCCGTGAACCACACGGAACCCAAATAACTTCACGGGGAGCCCGAGATTATATACCAAAATACAGGACAGCCTCCTCACTGGTTTGGCAAGTTTCGGGTTCCCGACAATTAGCGGCCCGTTCAAAGGCGAAAAAGACTAGTTCTTATCTTGTACCCTTATTCACGGGGAAGAAGTATGAAGTGGGCTGAAGACCCATGTGGAAAGAGGCACCGGAAGTCCCATGGGGCTGTGATAGGAAAAATGGGAGGACAACCTCTTCAGAGAGGGAAAGTACCTAATGGGACTGAAGTGGGGTGGGGTGGGGTAGAGTTAAAAAAATGAATAGAAACTGCGGTGGAGGGAAGAGGATTGAAAGATATAGATAATTCGAAAAATGGGGGAAGAGAAAAGACTAAAAGATTTCCTATGTGACAAATGCACATACTAGTGCTGGGGACGGAGGGATGCACAAAGGCCCCCTAGTATTGGTTCTTGTCACTATGTTCCAGGTTGTTACCAAGAGTATAGCACCATTTCAAGAATCAATACACTCCTGCGGGAATAATAATAAATTTTTTTTTTTTGAGTGGCATTTATAGGAGTTACAGCACACAAGAATGCGGCTAGACCGTGTTAGCAAACTAACGACAGGGGAAATCCCTAACGAAACGAAAGAGGAACAAGGCTGAGATGGTTAGATCTTATACAAGATGTTCAGTTCCAAAAGGAAGGCAAAAATACGATCACTACGAAAATGAGATGAGTCGGATAAGATGTGCTGAAGAGGTATAGTTAGCACGTCAGGAAAGAACTTGCTTCGAAGGGCCGAGATGGCAACGAGGTGGGGGCTAGAAAGATGAAAACGACATTGCCAACGGAAAACTGGAGGAGCAAAATGGGCAGGCCGCGGGTGAACCCCCCGCGACATAAGAAAAATCCATGGGTGAGGATTTGTATGACCAAGAACGCAATCGAGCCAGTATCTCACCTCCAGGAGCTACTCTTCCTTTACAAGATGAAAAAACCACCGGCCAAGGGACGGGTTTGAACATTCCGAAGTTTGGCGCCACGAGCATCCTCCGCCCAACATGACTGCCAGCCAGAGAGAAGCCCCCCGACGCAAAAGATGGAAGAAATCTGTAGCAGGCGAAATGGCCCAGACGCAAGCAGGAGGGAAGGTAACGGGCACTCGACACCCTGTGTTGCAGTCGCCCGTTTGGCCTCCCCAATCGGCCCGTTCGTTGCCAGGAACACCCACAAGGGAGGGGAACCCAACATAACTCAATGTTGTAGTGCTGCGCTGGTAACAAGCAGAGACTGTTGAATGGCACAGACCAACGGGGTTACGGGTTGACCGGCAAGCAACGACTGGAGAGCGCTTCGAGGAATGCGAAAAGATGGTATAATTACCCCCACGGCGAAGGTACTGATCCTAGTTCAACCGGCCATGGACATTGCTATTAGTTCAGCTGAAAAAACAGGCAAATAGGGTGGAAGGGTATGGGATACAGTGATGTCCGGAAACACAGCTGAAGCTCCCACCCCTTCCTCCGTCTTGGAACCATCGGTGTAAACCGCTATAGAGTCGCTATGGACCTCCGCGTGAGATACAAAGGAATCCCTCAACAGCACCGGGTGTGCCTCCGACTTATGCAAAGACTGGATCCCACTGCAGAGAGCAGGAGGGGGAGAGACCCACTGTGAACGGGTAGAGGAAAATCAAAGTGCATGACCGCTCGCTGAACAAGGTCGAGGAAAGCGAAGATGGAATCTAACAACCCCAGCAAATGGCCAATAAGAAGGGTTGTGACGGACACGCTCTATATGTGTCAAGGCTGACGAGGTAGGAACCTGAAGACGGAAATGAACAGCGAGCACATGCAGCTGCCTCCCTCCGCAGGGATAGGGGCCTCCACCTCCAGGCTTTCCCCTCGGAGAGGAACGGAATTCACCCGTGGCAAGTTCTCAGACCTTCATCTGAATGGCGTCAAGAAGGCGGAGGTAGGACCCGAAGGTCTGCCCATAAATGGCACAACCATAGTCAGTTTTAGGCCGCACCAGCATGATGTAAAGGTGGAGCATGGTTTTTCTGTCCGCACCCCAAGTCTTGAAGGTGAGGTGCCGTTAAGAGATCAAAGGAACGGCGGCAATTAGCTTGGAGGAGGAGGAGGGTAATATGAGGAAGGTACGTGAGGCGCTCATCGCAGCAACAACCCAGGAACCGCACCTTCGCACCCACAGGATAGGGAGGCCATAGCAGACGTAACATTGGAGGCCATTTAGCGACCCCACGACGGGATTTTTCCGGAAAAACATGACTGATTTTCGATGTGGAGAATGTAAAGCCCCGTGCAGAACATCCGGAGGATACCTTGTCGATGGCCAGCTGAAGTTGACGTACCATACAGGTTTTGCTCCAGTGATGCACAGGACAAGATCGTCAACATAGATGGAGCAAGGGACCTAGTTCCGGAATGGTATCGACTACTCCATTGAAACCTATTGCAAAAAGCAACATATTTAGCACAATACTCTGAGGCACCCTCTAGTCTATGACCAAACGCCTCGACAGTGTGGTACCACAACGGACCTGAAACGAACGGTCCGACATCAACAACTGAAGGAATAGGGGAAGTTGCCCCCGAAGTCCCAAAGAGTGGAGGCTCCGCAAAACCCCCATCCTCCACGTGCTATCATACGCCTTTTCGAGGTCAAAGAAAAGAAGACGGCCAGGGTCATTTTGTTGGAAGCAAATGACTCACGAATGTCGTGATCCAACCGAAGGAGATGATCCTGGGTCGAGCAATGGCGACGAAAACCAAATTGGTAGTCGGAAAATGCATGGAGTTGCTCCAACGTACTAACAAGACGGAAGCCACCAATCTCTCATTGAGCTTACATGATTGCAGCGTCAATGAAATAGGTGCGATAGCGTTATCGAAGAGAAGTCGGATCCTCCCAGGTGGTGGGAATGGGGACAATCATATGCAGTATAGACCAGACAGGAGGGAAGACCCCGCTCCACCATTTCTATTGGATAAGCCGAGAAGGAAGGCAGTGGCAGATGGATGAGCATGTCGAAGTATCTGAAAGGAGATGCCGTCAGGGCCAGGCGCTCCATCCCGCAAAGTTTGAGGGCGTCTAGGAACTCGGCCCTGGTGAATAGCCGGTTGTATGGAAGGTCAGTTCCAGGCGGAACAGAAAAATCAGGAAACTCCACCCGCAAGCGACTAGAACGAAAAGATTCAGGATAACGGGAGCCGCTGGAGCATGACGCGAAGTGATAACCCAACTCGTCCGCCACAACCCCGGGAGCAGAGATGACATCAGAAGTTTGCGGGGCGTAAACGAGGATTATAGGCGCGGATCAGCATGGTGTTTTCGTGAAATTTTTCGCACCTTTTTATGGACTGATGATACAGGCGTAGAAGAATTAACGGTGGAAGCGTATGTGCGAAAATACTGCTTCGTCGTACGGCGATTAATACGCCGGGAGCGGGCCGCCGAAGCCTTTAAACAGAATCAAGCTTGGAAGGTATGGGGACAGTCTGTTTATACAACTTATACAACTTACGCTTTTTACGATTAGCCCGAGCACACTCCTGGTTCCACCAGGGGGTCGTTGAGTTTCGGGTCCCAGATGAACGGGGTATATGCTCCGTCGCCGCCTGAAGGATAACTTCCTGAAAGTAAGTGAAGGCATCCGCCGGCGACGGGAACACGTTAGTTGCAGGAAAGATGGAAAAGTAAGTGGCCTGGTGAAAGGAAGACCAGTCTGCCCTGTCATAGCGCCAGCCAGAATAAGGTGGTAGCTGCGGACTGGGGCCGAAGGTTGGTATCACGATAGGGTAGTGGTCACTACCACAGAGAAAAGGGACGGACCTTTCCCACCCAAAAACGATCTAAAGACGAGATGGAAAAAACACAACGAGACGTCAACACAAGGAAGAAGTGCCTGTATTCAAAACGTTCAAAGGTGGCAAGGCCCGTATTGAGACAACCCAAAAAAAATCCTGCAAAAAAAATCCTC
>JABUQX010097555.1:0-17500 GCA_015478945.1 Trachelipus rathkii | reverse complement strand
CTTCCGCCTCTGCCGGTATTGGAAAACGTCCCCCTCTGTCCCACCGTCGGCTCGAGCCCCTAAAAGAATTTTAAATCGTTGATTCTATATATGTTAAGGTTTTCTTCTTCTAATTATCGGGTGTTTTGAGATATTATAAAAAAAAAAAAAAGCTAATTTTTTTTTTCATTTTCCATACAAATTTCCATACGCTGATTCCATAGGTAATGTTTTCTTGTAACCATCTTAGTTTTTGGAGATATAATGTGGTAACTTCTCTTTTAGTTTTCATTACATATATATAGGTTATTATGTTGTTATTATTGTTATATATATTACATATATATTATATATATATATATATATTGTTATTATTATATTTATATATATATTATTTGCTTGGTTTTTATATATATATATTTATATATGTTATATTTATATATTTTTAAACAGCAAACGCTAGTTTTTTCAACTGATTATATCGAACGAACAATGTAACCGATTTTTTTCGATTATTATATAGTGCGTTAAGGTTGCCAATCAGTTTTTTTTTTTACTAAAGGAATTCCCAAGGTAAACAGCAAAGATGGAAAGAGTCAGGGTCTCGGCCTCATGCAGACGATTTGGGGGAATTTGTCCTCTTGTCCTCCGCGTTTGCTCGGGAGCCCCAAAATATATAAAAAATAAAAATTAATATATAAAAATTCAACATGACAAAAAAAAGTAACCAGGAAACTTCGCGATCTTTATTGAGATTTAGATCACACGTCACACTGCTGGGCTGCATAGAGTTCCGCGATTGTCGATATTATGACATTTTTTTAACTTCCCTTTAAAGGATAAGTGCCTATATATATATATACGTTGATATATAGAGAGGAGAGAGAGTATATATATATATATATATGTGTTATTGGTTATATTAGTTATATATATTAAATACACTAATTATATTTCTTTGCTATATATTATATATATGTAGAGATGATAGTGAGTACATATATATATATATATATATAGTTGTTATTGTTGTTTATATATATATATATATATATATATATATATATATATATATATATATATATATATATAAGATATATAAAAAAGATAAAAAAACATAATTTTTGTAAATATATTTAAAATATATATATATATATATATATATATATATATATATATATATATATATATATATATATATTACATTAGAGGCTACTAAAAGAGATATCCATGTGGGAGGGATATGAATTCTCTCATTGTATGTCCTGCTTGAAGTAAGAATGACTAAAAGGATTTTAAGGGCTTGGGCTGAGACCTACTATCATTTATTAATGCTCTAGGAATGCTCATACATACCTCGGAGACCTGGACGTGATCGCCATAAACGACCCTATATCTATCTGCGAAAATGTATGAAACATTTGGGTACTTGGAATGTTAGAAGAATAAATGGTGAGGAGAAAAGGGGGAGGTGATCGATGTATTTAGAAAAGTTTAATTTGATAAGCTTGGCGTAACTGAAAGAAATCTTAATGGAAGAGGTGAGGATTAGTGGCGTGGGTTGAAGTGTGTGTATGCTGGAGTAGAAATTAATAAGAGGGGTAGAGAAGGAGTTTTCGTTCGATTCTCATGGCATAAACTATTTTGAATTTTCTGTGTCTGAGTGCTAGAATATTAATAGTTAAATTTAAGTTTGGAAAGGTTAAAGTACGTGTGGTGGCAGTATGTAGTCCAACTGAGGGACATATTGAGAAAGGTAAGATTTTCTGTAATGATCTGAATTGTGCTTTGGACGAGGGGGTGGGGGCTACAGAGTAGTTGTGCTGGGTGACTTAAATGGGTGGATAGGTGACCGAAAGAGGGTTGGGATAACAAGTTCTTTTGGGGTAGCAGGAGAGAATGAGAATGGTAGGAAAGTGACTGATTTTTGTCAGTTGAGAGAAGCGTGCAGGAGTAATACAATTTTCAAACATAAGATTATCCCTAAGTATACAAGTTTGGTAAGGGAAGAGATGGTATTGAAGTGAAAAGTATTATTGATTTTGTGTTGCTGAAGAAGGTGATGCTGAAGTATGTAGTAGAAGTTAACTAAGCGAGGAAGTTGGTGTGGGAATGTTAAATCACTATGTTGTTTGATGGAAGACTAAGTTGGTAGGAACTTGGATGAAGAGAAGGAAAAACGAAGGAAGTGGGGAGAATTAGGAGTGAGAGATGATGAGATCTGGGTTATAAGGAAGTATAAGGAAGAGCGTGTGAGTATACTTATAAAGAAGTTAGCTGAATAAGAACATGATAATACTGAGGAAATCTGGACGCAGATGAAATAGACGTTTATTATCAGTGCAAAAGAATTTTTTGGGTGTGCTAAGGTGGAAAGTAAGAATGCCAATAGTAGATGACAGAATGAAAAGGTGATGCAAGCGGTAAAAAGCAAAAGAAATGCGTGGTTGAATGTACTAAACGCCAATAATGAAGTTTCGAAAGAAAGGTGTATGGAAATATATGGGAAGGAAAGGAGTAAGTCTAAAAGTTGCATGCGTATGTTAAAAAAGGAGGTAAATAAACAATTTGGAAGGAGGATGAATCTAGACTTGCAAGGGAATAGGAAGCTCTTCTGTAAGGAAGTGTGAGAGGTTAAGAAAGAGAGTAACGGAAATTTTCATGGAATAATGACCATGAGAGGTTCTTTCCTGAAGATGAAATGGACGTGAGGAGAGTGTGATAAGTACACTTCGAAAATCGGCATAACACTGACAGTGATGAAGAGGTGAGAGTGAATGTGTGTGGGTTTGAATGTTTAAGAGGATGTAAGCATTAATTGTAATTGTAGCTATTAATTAATGAGGTAATTAATTGGGAGGAGTTAATAGGTAGAGTGAGAAAGTTGAAGAATCATAAATTAGCAAATATAGATGGAATAACTGGTGAAATGATCAAGAGTGCACAGAAATTTTTTTTATATCAAAATCCCTAATTCTGTCACTCATTGACCCAATCATGAATTATCATTTCCCAAAATAATTTAGTTTAGCCTGATATTATTCCTTAAAAACCTTATGCAAGTTGCTAATGATAATTTTTAAATTAGATTTTAATCTTTAACGAAACTTCTGAATTTAATATTAATAAATAACTGAATTGGAAGGAACTACTTCATATCGCGTGGAAAATATTGATACGCGGTCGAATGATTTAATTTTCATCAAACTACTTCATATAATATACTTTACATCGCATATGATATACTTTACATCGAAACGCAATGCTATGAAATTGTTTGTGTCAAAGTCTGTATTGTTTAAAATAGTTAACCATAAGACATTTTATTTTATTTTCCTTTTTAATATTTTACAATAATTTTAATTAATAATGAGAAAAAGTATAAGTAAAAAAATTTATACATCACAACATTCTAATTTTGTTTAGCATAAATAGATTTTTATTGATTGTATTAAGTATGTTGTTAATGTGGCAAATATTGGTGTAATAATACTACTAAGGACGTTTATTATTATTATTATTATTATTATTATTATTATTATTATTATTATTATTATTATTATTATTATTATTATTATTATTATTATTATTATTATTATTATTATTATTATTATTATTATTATATATATATATATATATATATATATATATATATATAGTATTATTGTATAGGTTATCTGGTTTTTATAGTATGAGAAATTACATACATAATATATATATATATATATATATATATAGTATATACTCTCACATGGAGGTGAAACAAGTAATGGGTCGTAATGTTGCGAAAACAAAATATTATACATTGATGATGTAAAAAATTATATCATTGATGTTTCAATCACAGTGATGTAAAATTTTCACTTCTGAGAGGAACCGGCGTTGATGGAAAATTTTATGTCAACTTGATATAATTTTTTTTCTGTTTGGAGGCGAGATTGTGGCTGACTGGATATGGAAGTTGTGTAACAAAGATTTTGTGGAGGATGTAGTTTCAGATGACTGAAGAAAAGCAGCAATAGTACCCTTGTATAAAGGTAAATGAGATTAGGGAAAACTGTAGAATCTACAGTAGGCTTCTGAATGGAATTAAAAAGTATGAATCCTGAAAGTGAAGCGTGTTTGAGAATGAATGGAGTGGAAAGTGAATGGTTTAATGTTAATAGTTGAGTGAGACAGGCAGGTGTTATTTCACCATAGCCAAGTAAGACAGGCATGTGTTATGTCACCATTGTTGAGTGAGACAGGCATGTGTTATTTCACCATAGCCAACGAGACAGGAATGCGGGTTATGTCACCACTGTCAGAGTGAACAGAAGCAGTGATATACTATAGCAAAGTGGAGACATAAGTTGCCAGGGTCACCATTGCTGAGTGAGACAGGCATGTTATTTTACCATAGCTAAGTTAGACAGGCATGTGTTATGTCACCATTGTTGAGTGAGACAGGCATGTGTTATTTTCCCATAGCTAAGTGAGACAGGCATGTGTTATGTCACCATTGTTGAGTGAGACAGGCATGTGTTATTTCACCATAGCTAAGTGAGACAGGCATGTGTTATGTCACCATTGTTGAGTGAGACAGGCATGTGTTATTTCACCATAGCTAAGTGATAAACGGAGTTATGTCACCACTTTGCAGTGGTAGATACAATAGAAGTAGCTAGGTAGAGGTAACAGGGTCACCACTGTTATGACAAACATGTGTTATTTCACTCACAGCTAAAAGAGTAACATATGTTGTTCACCAATAAATGAGTTGAAACAGGCATGCAAGTTATTCACCATAAAGCCAAGTGAGATGAGGTGGCATGTGTTATGTCATCATTGTTGAGTGAGACAGGCATGTGTTATTTCACCATAGCTAAGTGAGACAGGCATTTACGTATTATGTCATTATTGTTGATTAGAGTAAAGGAGTTAAAACAGAGCATAGAAGAATAAGTGGCACATGAGAGAATAGTAAGGCTGGTCAGATATGCAGTGGTATGTGGCAGGTCACCACGTTTATGGGAGACAGGCATGTGTTATTTCACCATAGCTAAGTGAGACAGGCATGTGTTATGTCACCATTGTTGAGTGAGACAGGCATGTGTTATTTCACCATAGCTAAGTGAGACAGGCATGTGTTATGTCACCATTGTTGATGAGTAGGAGACAGGAGGAGGTAAATATTATATGAGTGAGGGTGATAAACAGCTAAGTGAGATAGGTAATATGAACACAGTTAGGCTGATAGACATTGTAAAGATTAATACATGGGAATAGGACATGTGTTATGTCTCCATTGTTGAGTGAGACAGGCATGTGTTATTTCACCATAGCTAAGATTATTAAACTAAATTTTGTTTGTTTGTTTTAGTTGAAGGAAAAGAATGTGGAATTTAAACCTCTGTGCCAGAGATAATCACCTCCGCTAAGTTCTGCGCTCCCAGAGGAAACTACCCCTCCCCCTCCCCCTCCCTCTCCCCTGCTGAAGCAGAGTCATTCCAAGGGGAATCAAAGAAGTTCGTCTTCAAGTCCTACCAATTTGTGGAACAAAAATGCAGAAGATTTGAAGAAATTGAATTGGATACAAAAATAAGAAAAGGTGAACAGAGGAACCCAGAGGAGGAGAAAGTTTAACAGTAGAAGAAGAAGGAGAAGGAGAGAGAGAGAGAAGGAGAAGGAGAAGGAGAAGGAGAAGGAGAAGGAGAAGGTCAAGAATATTGAGTCCATCTTCAAGAAGGCAGGGATACGGGTATGGAGTTACATCATCATCTTCTCAAATGTTTTCTAGATGGAAAAATGAAGGGGGAAAGTTCACTTACTGTATCTTAAGAACCAAAAGAAAGCTATTGGTGGTAATGAACATTGAAATATCTTAAAATAATGATTTCAAAGAGTGAAGAAGAAGAAAGAATATTTTGGGTATTAGATAGTCGAGGAATTTTGGATAGTCAGTTAAGTTAGAAGATAGAGAAACAGAACAAATAAATTTAGATGTAGATTGATGAGAGACTTAGCCAAAAAAAATAAAAAAATAAACATCGCTGTTCACATATTCACAACATCCGCCTTTTGACTGAAGATGGAAGGGTAAAGACAGTAGGGGGGGAACAGAGTGGGGATTACAATCGGAAACCCCCCAAGCACCTGAGTTTCAGTCAAAAACAAGACAAGAGTAAGAGAGATGGTGTTCTACAAAGAGAAAATTAGAATAAAGACTTCAAACGTTTCTGAAATTGATAAAAAAAGAAAGCAGTGCACCAGAGAAAGCTGGAGGCGATGCCTTGGTTGAATTAACCTCATCACCAAAGGAACGTCTGCTCACACAAAGGTCATCAACTCCCACAAAGACGTCAACTCCGTGATGCTGTGGGAGTAGTGAACGAGGGGCATTGTTTGGATGCTGCCCCTCCTATCATCTGAGAGGTAAGTTTATGTTTCGTCTTTTTAATGAACTATTTAAAAGAATATGTTCATGTGCCTACTTGTATGTTTGCAGGGAACATATGAAAAAGGGGAGAGTGGTGGAAGTATCCACTAAACAAGTTCACTAGGCACTGCAGCGTATGGTAGAAAGGAAACCAGAGAACCCCATGCAAACGTGTAGTGCGAAAAGGATGAGCCAATAGGAAAATGTAGCAAAGAAATATTCAAACCTAACCTAACACCCAGCTGTATATATTCAATGGAGACTACCTGAATTTCATCGGACGACGAGTGCGTTCTTCACTAAACTAAAACCTAAAATAAAAAACAGTTCTAAACCTAAAAAGAAAGAAAAACAGTAATAACTCTTTCATTTTCATAATATCTTAAAAATTAATCAATCAATCGAAAATCGAAAGACAAATTGGGTATACTTAAGTTTCTTTCTGACCTATCGATATTTAAGTTTTAAAATCGATTTTCGATATATGTGTATCGATTATACCCAAGTACCAGAGAATCTAAATTTATTATTATTATTATTATATATACAGAGAGAGAGAGAGAGGAGAGTATATATATATATTGAGAAGATATACATATAAGATATATATATATATATATATATGGTATATATACATATATATATATATAAAGATGAACTTTATTCATTGAGTATTATTATTGAATATCCTCTCACTGAAGGTCATAAATTTTTTTACTGTGTTAGTAAAGCAGATTTTACTTTGGCTCCACCTTCTTCTGAAAATTGCGAATTCTGAAGGATTTATCAGCACTTAGGGAGAATGATTATATCGTGTTAGCATAAATATTTTAGTTTGATACTAAGATAAAGGTTTACATGTAAGAAGAATATAAATTTACTAAAGTAGGAGAAAAAGTCAATTTTTATTACATCTGAACATTGTAATTCAAAGATACTGTTTCTCCCAAATATTTTTTTCAAATATTACGATTTATTACACCGATGCAGTTATAATTCTTTCTACGTAACCAAACAGTTTCATGGGTAGTAACCTATTTAGATGTCAGTGAACCAACAGTTATAGATTGATTTAATTAATTATTTATTGTATATTTATATAGCCAGCTTTTAGATTATATAAGACCTGAATTTATTTAATTGTCACAGGAAAAGAACATATCTTAAACCCGTAAAATTTCAATGAAAATGTAAACAAAATAAAAATAAAAACAAGCACTGCTTTTTTTTGGGGAGCTGAGCCGGCGGCATTATAGATATATTATTGGTGGGGTTGGTGTTAGAGACTGCAACAGGGGGCCTGGAGCCGACGGGGAACACAGGGGACGTTCTTCCACACCGGGAGGGGCGGAGGAATTCCCGCGACACCCAAATACCAAAGAGCGGCAAGGTCCCCGAGACCTCCTGAGGGAATAGTCCAACCCTGCAGGTTCCTCTCTGCATACTGAGAGACCCTCTGACCCCTTCATCTGGTGGCCCAATCCCTTGCACTCTTATTGCAAAACAATATGCAATCCACGAGTCCATTTACCTTAACGATAAACTACAAAAGTGTCCCCTAAATAGCCTTCTACTCATATTACCATAATTATTAACAATAATTTTTTTTTTTACATTTTCCGCACTAAAATCTGTACCAGTATCCAGCTATAATGTATTCCTTTTTCCCGTAGCTGCAGTAGTTTTTGAGATATGGATTGTGGTTCTCTAGAGGCTGATATATATATATATATATATTATTATTATATATATATATATATATATATATGTTAGAAAGATATATATATATATATATATATATATATATTATATATATATATATATATATATATATATATATATATCAATAATTGGTAAAGTTTGATATGATATTTAGAGTTGATATATATTTCTGATATATCGGAAATCGAAGGTCAAAAGAAACTTAAGTTTTACCGACAAATTAATAATAATATAATTTGTATTATTTTATTCATCCGCAACATCCGCATTTTAAAAGTGCGGATACAGATATGAAAATTTTTTAATTGCGAATGTGGATATGATATACATCACCACTTTCTACATATCTCGTGCATTCTAGCGTACCCAAATATCTGACATATTTAATCTTTGTGTGTTCGTTCATTCGCGTACACCATCCCAGACGTCTAGAGAATTCTTCCATCGGTTTTCCCACCCTTTTTGACGTACACACACTTTCACATGCACGGGTCTCCGATCTGAAAAAGATATATTTTTCTACTATTATGACTGGCTTCATCTAGGGCTCTGTAATTATCCACGAGGGATCACATAAAAAGAATATGACCGTATATATTATATATATATATACATTACATATTATTATTATCACATAAAAATAAATATGACATATATATACATATATATATATATATATATATATATATATATATATATATATATATATATATGTATATATATATATATTATTATATAGTATATATATATATATATATATATATATATATATATATATATATATATATATATATATATATATATGTTATTTTTTATGATATTATATTGTTTTATTGTTATTACCTATATATATATATATATATATATATATATATATAATTCTCTTTTGTGAAAGTCAGATTCTGTTTCAGATACATTCGTAGAATGGGGACGTTACTCTGTATTCAGCCAGCACAATTTTCAGTCATTATCTTCTCTTTCCTTCCTTAGTATTGGTTTCTGGTAATTTGAAACGAATGAGACTTATTCTGTTTGTACATATACGTTGCCTATTGCCAGCTTTCATATTGTTGTCATACTACATATTACCTGTTATTTGTCGTTGGCTGGTTATTGGTTGCTGGTTGGCTGTCATTACACGTTATTGTTGGTTGTTTGCTATTGGCTGGTCACTGTCGCACTGTTTGCCATATATATACTGTCTAATGCGTACCAACGCACCAATTTCGGTCTGTCTGTTTAAGAGCAACCAAATTGTTGCCTGCAATAAAGCGATCAGAACGCTGTGTAACTTATATTGCACAAATAATATAGCATCTGGGGCACATTATACAGTAAGATTGTCGAGATCTCGAGAAACTCCTCAAGGAGTCCACATGTGAATATGTCCCGGTATGTGGCCGGAGGCATTTCCATGCGGAAACGTTATCGTTGAATGAAGGGCCCGGTAAATACGGCAGGAAAGTTTAACATAAATAACAATTTAGCACGGCGATTACGGTTTACCCGCCGTAGCATGCTCTTACGAGGTGCCGAATGTTCTCCACGAAAATCTGATTCCATATGCAACGTACTACCTGGCGCAGCAGGACCCTGGCATATTCCAGCGGCGAAACCTGTCGCAACCGGCAACAGAGCCCAACACGTCTTCAACACGCTCAATTCGGTTTAGGTCAGGCTGTATGCTGGCCAACTACCAGACGATCCTGATTTGGACAGTCTTTAAGTGGCGGTGATATATCTGGCCTTACCTTGCTGTCATGCATTAGGAAGAATCCGCACGATTATGTCGGTTACTATAAGGCCTTTACACAGGGCTGGACATCATTTTATGATACCAAATGTAATGTTCACAACCGCTATCTTGCACGCAACTTTCTGTATAACCTGTTAAAGATATGCTCTCCCTAGAACCACGATATCCACCCCCAAATGACATCCCTTGATATT
Organism: Trachelipus rathkii; assembly: GCA_015478945.1. Lineage (NCBI taxonomy): Eukaryota > Metazoa > Arthropoda > Malacostraca > Isopoda > Trachelipodidae > Trachelipus > Trachelipus rathkii. The sequence goes on along the minus strand of JABUQX010097555.1, from coordinate 7,431 downwards.
ATTACATTGCGCATTACATGGTCATCAATGATATCTCTGGACCAGTTGACCGAGGTAGGGAGACCGATTGAGTCATTCAAACAAAGACATTTGCCTACTCTCTGACGGTACAGTTCCTGGTGAAAAATGTTTGTCGCGAATCAGCCGTTGCTCCCTGCGCGTCGTGGTTCTAGCCGGCCCTGCGACCGTAAAATTGCGTTCTACGAGACGCCGACGCAATTGTTTTATCACCACACGGGGTCCTATGTACCTCCAGCCGTACTTCTGAAGGTGCCTTGCTGTTGCGCAGGTAGTCTTTGCACGGCCCGCATAATGCATGAAACGGTCTTCAACGCCACCGCCGTCCGCCCTGGTCCCGATGACTTGCGTGCCCTAGGTGTCGCGCGTTCACCCTCGCATCGACTCAGCAATGAGCCAGTGCGCTTACACCAAACCGCCGACCGACTATGCCATGGTAACCCGCACCCTTTCGACACGCGATGGTAGACCTGGTAACTGACCTGATCATCTCGCAAAGAAGTCGTGACACGCGGCAATCCTTTCCATGGTTGTAGCGGCTAAATTCACACCTGAATGGAACATGTACTAACATGCTCCCTGCCATAAACCTTCCCAATCGCTAAATTTGAGTTACCTGTCGGTCTCATCGCTTCATCTAATTGACAGCGTCAGGGACCCTATACAACCTCTTCACACCTCACAGCGCTGTATACTGTATCCTGGATGCTCATGCTACTTACAATATGCTCACGCCACTGTTTATAAGTTTTTCTGTAACTCATTAACGTTGCCTTACAGCAAGTGGCGCAAGTTAATTTTAATGGGTATAGAGAAGCTTGAAGAAGTATATATATGAGTTATATATATATATATATATATATCATATATATATATCACATATATATATATATTGCTGTTAAAAAGATAAATGCCCACATATAGATATATATATTATATATAATCGCTATCTAGGTGCAGGGGGTATTTATTTCCAACCTTTACAGAGGGAAGACGGTAGGAAAGCTTCTTAATATCGCGGTATATAGAAGGGCAAGGGAAGCAAAGAATCCTCACTAGGTCAAAAAAATAAACTAGAAATAGTTCTAGAGTTATTAGTATGATGTTCTGATTTACAATTAAACTCTTTCATGCTTCTATTGTTTTAAATTTAAAAACTCTCTCTCTCTCTCTCTCTCTCTCCTCTCTCTCCTCTCTCCTCTCTCCTCTTTCTCTCTCTTCGAGCAACTGCAGTTGACAAAATGATTCTCTTTTTTTCTAATATTTTCTCTTTAATAATAACAAAAAAGAATTTTGTTCTAGTGTTTAAAAGCCAATTTTAGTGTTTAATAAACAATATCATTTTATGTAAACAACAAAAATATTTGAGATATTTAGTTTGGAATTTCAAACACACGAAGACATAAAAAAAAATGGTCTCATAAACTATTTTGCTTTTACGTATGTCAAAATTGAAACAGTTTTGATTGTTTTATCATAGCGTTACAGTAGCTTAAACTATACGACATTAAATGAAATTAATATTGGCAATACAAATCGAACATATAAATAAACTATATGCAATTAGTTTCAATTGCCATTAAAAATTTAACCTAAATTCTCTTAATTATAAATTTACTTTTCAAAAAGGGGACTAGCCAAAATTGTCGACAAGGAAAATGGCTGACATGACATAAAAAAAATTCCCGTACAGCCCGTCGCAGACGTTAGGTTAGGCTAGGTTAGGTTAGGTTAGGTTAGGTTAGGTTAGGTTTTGTTGGATTCTAAAGAAACTCTAAATAACCAGATTTTTTTTTTTTACAATTGTCGACCATTTAAAAAAAAAAACATTGTAATTAATTTCATAAAACAGATATTTTTGACAACTAAATGAAAAACGCGGTGATTGGGAAGTAAGGAAAGAAAATAAAGTGAAATGGGTTTCATTCAGAGTATTTCGTATATATCAAACTTTCATCAAACTTATATCAAACTTATATCAAACTTTGATATAATTTAAACATTGGTATTGTGTCAAACTTCAATGCTACCAAACTTTCAGTATGTAGATGCGCTTTGAGAGGATTGTGCTTTTGTATAAGTTAAAGAATGTTATAGCATATGTGCCGATTGCGGCTTAGTGGTCTGCAGTGACGAATGCAGAGGGGGCAATGAAGGGCTACAGCACCCCTCTCCGAAATTTTAATAAAATTAAAACTTTATCAAAAAGATAAGTTAAAAAAAAACCGTTAAGCCAATAAGTAAAACATTTAAAGTGTTGGGGAGATTATTTGATGCTTTCTCTCTTTGTTAAATATTATATATTAATATAAGTAAAGTGTTGGGCGACAATATAATATATATAATGTATTGTCGAAATAATTATTATAATAGTAGTATATAGATATATATATAACTATATTATATATATATATAGGAAGATAGATTAAATTATTATAATATATATGAACTTCGACGCAAATCTAATATACCTACAGATAAGATAAACATACAATTTATAATTTGTAAATAATCTATTATTATATGATAATATATATATATTATTTATATATATAATACAAGATATATAATTACTAATATTATACTATAGTATTATAGGGCTCTCGGTAGAACAAAACATGGAGGAGCACTTCAACATATATACATATATCATAAATCCACATAAATCACACTGTCCGTGGGTTTTTATAACACTTGCCTCAAGTATAAAAAAGGTTATGAACCAGTTAATTTTTTCCAACTTGTTTGAACTTATTTAATACACAGGATAAATATATACTATTTTATACTTAAGCTGTGGAGCTTTGGCACCTGAAAGTGCTTTAACGCGACTGGCATGCTGTAATTAAAAGTTCTGCACAAATTCGGATTTTTTCGAATGAACCAAACCTGATAAGACGCCAATGAGCTTTACTTGAGCCGTAGTGAACATCGCGGTATTCATCTTTCAAACACCGGACCACAAACCTTCAATGGGTTAATGTCAGGTAATTTCCAGCCATGACAGTTACCTCTAACCATTCTGGCCGAACATCTCTTACTAAACTTCCTGAATGACACGGGTGGATCCTGTAAAAAATCCAAGGATCATACGCCAACACAATCCCTTGTTTGAGGAGAAACGAGTTTTTATACATTTATATACTTATGCTGTCCATGTGCTTCAGACATCATCAATACGACTTGCCATGAATCCAGCAAATGCACCCCCACACCATGATTTCTGTGAAATTTACCGTTTTTTCAGGCATTCGGTTTAAATTCCTCACCTGATCGCCTTCTCACGCTCATGCACACGATCATTCACACACAAATTGGGGATCATCAGATAAATACAAGCTGGACATATAAAACAACAATATAACATTAGGAAAGCATAGAAGATATGCAAGTAGTAAAAGTACAGAATCATGATTTAAAACCAGAGTATGTTTGATAATTCAAGTTAATATGAATTTTCAGTTCATTGCATTTTACTATAACAAATGCTCTTTTATAGTATAAAAGAAAATAAATATCCTATCTATCAACTCTACCTGCTCCCATTGCTCAGAAAGTCCAAAAATGAGTCTGAGCCCAGGCATTACGTCCCGTTTCATTTCTAAAGTAGTCTAGCTCTCTGGAACGAACAGCTTCTTAATCCAGCATCTAATTATAGCCTCCTATTGTGCGCTTTTTATAGATAATAATCCCTCTGACTGATAGAACATGAAAGCTTCCACAATAGTCTCTATTTTCAGAGCCATTTGAACTTATTTTTCTGTCTCCCTGTGTGTTGTTTTCTTTCTTCCACATGCAACCCTATTGAGCTCAAACTGTGAACCGTATTTTCAAATTCTTTAATATTTTCTTCTGTTTGAGTTGAAACCCAAGTTTTGCTGCAATTTCTTTCTGTTTTAAGTTGCTCACTTGCAATACATTAATCTGTCCGACTTTCCGTGACTCAAATCACTACTTTTGACCATATCTGATCACTTTTATAACTACCAAAATATCTGAAAATAATAGATATTATATAAATAATACAAATAAAAAAAACACTATATATCACTAAATTATAAACAAATATAAAAGGTGTAAATCATCGCTAACACACACAACTCCCTGAAAGCAGGATAGCAACTGAACGTGAAAATATAATAAACACTGAATAATTCACCAAATCTGTCATTTGGTTGGTGCAGATCAATACTTTAAATTTGTAAATTAAATAGTAAACATTATTTTTATTAATCGTATTAAAAATTTCAAAAAAAGTTGAAAAAAATTAAATTTCATTACCTTTTTATCAAAAATAGCAAATGCTAAAAAAACCATTAATAAATATATCTAGACTGGGAATGATATATAATATATATATATAATATATATATATATTATATAGTATATATATTATATATATATACTATATATATATATATATATATTATATATATAATAATATATAATTATATATAATATATTAATATTATATACTATTAATTATTTATATACTATATAATTATTAATATAATATATTATATAGATATAATATATAATAACATATATTATATATATCATAATAAATAATATATACTATTATATTAATATATTTATTATAGTATATATCATATATATAGGTATTATAGTTATATAATATTAATATATATTATATTAATATATATAGTTATATATATATATATATATATATAATATAATACATATATATTATAATATAGATATATAATTATATCATATGTTATATTATATATATATATAATATAATATATATATATATATATATATAACTATATATATATCATATTATATATACTATATATATATTTTAAACAGGAAGCATGTCCTCTCTAAGAATAACTATTCAACGCGGACGATAATATTACATAAATAAAGATTTTCGTAATTTTTATAATTTATTTACATGACAATTTCATGTCGTAACACATTCTGCAATTAAAAAGACTTTATAACTAAATAAACCAGAATAAAACAGTCAATCTCTCATTTCAAATAATTAAAATTTCATAAATCTCGTAATCATCAATTTAAACCTACAATATGTTTTAAAAACCGAGAAGTTGCTCTTTTAACTATCGTATAATTCTACCATACCTGTCCGTCCGCCAATTACACCTTGGTTTCAGAGTCAAATACTACTCTCCTTTTTTAATCCTGCACTGTGCGTGATCCAAAACCTTGCAAACCCTGATTATTCAACGTGTTTCCATTGTCTTCGGCATATCACAAACCACGTATGCATTCCTTAATGTTTATTGACAAATCACAGTTTTCATCATGAGCGAGGCATGCATATCTACGTTGCAGTTGAAGAGTTAAACCTAGACCTTGATGAAACAGTTCCACGTTCATCTTGCAGAGCTCAAATCCACTTAAAATCCTTTCATTGCCGTAACACTTTTAGCCTGCCCCATCGATCCCATCTGGGACTTTTTCCTTCGCTTCTTAAACCTTGGCAATCCCCATTGAATCATAGTAAATCTTTAGTATAAACTCTCTCTCTCTTCTCTCTCTCTCTCCTCTTCTCTCTCTCTCTCTCTCTCTCTCTCTCTCCTCTCTCTCTCGAACTATCTATTACACTACTATAGATATATACTATATATAGATAACTATATATATAATATATTATATATATTATTATTATATATAGTATAGATATTATTTAATATATATACTATAATGTTACTATTCGCGACACAGACTAGTATATTTATATCTAACTTTTTTTTTCTTTATCTGAAAATAAAAAAATAGCTTCTTCTCAGGTCATATATCAGATACTTTAATGCATAGGGCAACTCTACTTATGAATAGAGTTGCCAATATTGACAGAGTTATTTGTATCTTTTCTATTTTAAAGACGCTCGAGAGGAGGCTTTGTGGAAAACTCCACAAAATACAAAACAATAATAGGTTTCTTTTACGTGCCATACAACCATGTTTTTAATAGCAATTATAATTAGCTCTCTCATAGGCACAAAATCGAAATAGCTACCAGCATATATTCATATGAAACAAATAACTATTCGGAAGAAATAATGATTTTTTAGTAACAATTAGCGTCCTTGTATTACATTTTAAACCCCATTATTTAATAGTAAAAATATTATATTTTGAATATTTTATTAATATTAGTTCTTTATTTTTTTATAGAGGAGGCCCGGCCTCCCGTAAAGCCGCGCCTGAGGTATATATATATATATATATTATATTATACTATATATATATATAACTTATATATAATATATATATATATTATATACATATTAGACTAAAAATATTTATGAAACATTTAGTATATATAAATAAACTATTATTACATTATAGATACTACTATAATAAATATACTATATCACTATACTAGATATATACGTATATATATCTATAATAATATATACTATATATATACATTTATAATAATATTATATATGATATTATAATATATATAGTATATATTATATATAGTATATATATATACTATATTATATATATATAGTATAGATATATATATTACTATATACTATATAGATTCATTATATATATATATATATATATATAATATATATACTATATATATATATATATATATCATATATATATATATTAATAGTATATTACTATATATTATATATATATATATTATATATATATATATTTATATATATATATTTATGACTACTATATATATATATAAGTATTAAAAACGGATAGATGCTGTAATTTAATCCTAATTATAATTAAAGCCCATACTTAAATAAAAAGAATTCTTTCTCTGCTTCCACTCGTGTCGGCGAAAAGAGCCAAAAAAATAAAAAGATAAAAATTAAGCAAATAAAATAAAACAAATTAAAAATCAATAATTAAAAAATCTCCTCCATTAATTTAATAAACCTTGGTCGAAATTGTCCTCCTAGTGTCTTTTGTCAAAGAACCTTTATGGAAAATCCTCAAGAATTATTCAACTCCTCCTTTAAATCCTCATTTTCTCAAATATCTTATTAAGAATAAGATAAAGTCCGTCCGTCCACTTTTGTAGAAGAGGAAAAAGAATCTAAAAAGGATTCGATCTAATCAATAATGACGAAGGAAACTAACTGACTTGATGGAGTTCACGGAGAGAGAAGAAGAACGAATTAGGAAAAGCGATTATAATATTATATATATAGTATATATTATCATATACTTATATATAATTATATATATATATATCATATATTATAATAGATATATTATATTAATATATAGATAATATTATATACTATATAATATATATCTATCAGTATATATATACATTAATATCATATATATTGATATATATATTATATATATTATATATATAGTATATATATATAATATATATATATAATATATTAATACCTATATATATATATATAT
>JABUQX010097553.1:30000-39518 GCA_015478945.1 Trachelipus rathkii | reverse complement strand
GAAACTATGTATAAAAGTGTGAAAAGATTGGTTGTTCCTTGTTGTATAAAAGGTAGAAAGTTTTTGTTGAGGACTGAATTAGTGATAGGAGATATACCCTGGTTATTGGGGTATGAGTCTTTAAAGAATCTTGGTGTGACAATCAATGTAAAGAACAATAGTATAGTCATAGGTGAATTGGATGGTATGGAGGTTCAGTGTAGGCTTAACCATAAGGGACATTTAAGGATACCATTACAAGGGGGAGTGAAGAGGAATGTCTGGTGGATATGTAATGCAAAGGGTGATTTGCAAATAGAAGAGAAGAGGGAGAGGGTAATTAAGAAACTTCATATACAATTCGGTCACCCTAGTAAAGGTAGATTATGGGACTTAATGAGGGACGCTTATGGTGATGAATTGAGAAAAGAAGAGTGTCAAAGGATCAAAGAGTGTATAGATAGGGTAAGCGAGGAATGTATTACTTGTATTAAATTTCAAAAGACTCCAAGACGTCCAGTGGTAGGTTTTCCTCTAGCAAGAGGGTTCAATGAGACAGTGGCAATGGATCTAGGTGAAATAGAAGGTCAGAGATTTCTTGTGATGGTGGATCTTTGGAACAGTTTTTCTGTCAGGCAAGGTGTTTGATAAGGAGTAAGGAGCCGAAAAGAGATTGTGAGAGCAAAATTGAGAAGTGGTTTAAGTGTTTTTGGAGCCCTGCCGATGGTTGTGAAGCACCATCAAAAGAGTTTCAAAATGAAAGAGATGTAAAACCTTTTTGAAAGGTTCAGTAATGGTGCAAGTGGGCCACACTGGCTTGCAGAAAGTCCCTGAAGTAATGGATCATGTGATGAGATGTGGTGGTTGCTTAAGGATGCATGAGGAAGGTGGGGACGAAGGTGAAGAAACCAGGTTGAGTTAATTTGGCGGTTTCAGCGAAGAATAGTCGGTTGAATAAAAGTGGCTATTACCAAACAGTTGGTATTTGGAAAAAATGTAGGTTTCCCTAACTAATACAGAAGAAAGTGAGGAAAGTTTAGGTGTAAAGAAAAAGGAAATGAAATGTTTTAAAATCATTTAAAAACATTACAATTGTCTAGAAAAATACACATTCTGCAGGAATCAGATGAAAGAATAAGAGCTATGAAGGGCCAAATACGAGAACATCATCTGGAAGTGGCTGAAATAGGGGATATGGTATATTACAAAAGAGAAATAGATAAACAGTGGATGGGCCTAACAAAAGTAATCGGCAGAGGTGGTAAGACGGTAATTGTCAAACATGGTGGTACATTAAGAGATTAGCAGGAATACCCCAGGAAGTAACGGATATGGAAAGTGAAGAAGAGGAAGAGAAAGATGACGGTGTGGAACAACCTGAGAGGAGAAGTGTGTTTGAAGATGAATTTGAGGAATATGAAGTGGTGAGAGCTCCTGTGGAGCCTGTAACTGAAGAAAGTGAAGGTGGAATAGAAACAGAAGAGGAGGATCAAGAAGAAGATGAGGAGAGAAGGGTGGAACGTATTAAGGTCGGAAAGAGGTACAAGTGCACGAATAAAGATACAGAGGAGAGGTTGGATGTTAAAGTATTGAGTAGGGCTGGTAAAGCAACAAGTAAAAAATGGGGTAATAGCTTTAACATTCAGAATGTGGAGAGTGTAAATGGATTGATTTTAATGATTATAGGGATGTGGAGTGCATAGAGGCCCAGGAAGAGGTCTGGATAGGTAATTGGGAAGATGAGAGGGGTTTACAGGCAAAACTTAAAGAAATTGATAACTGGGGTGTGAAGGACGTGTATAGGAGGGTAAAAAATGTTGGACAAAAGAAAATATCTAATGAGACGGGTAATTACAGACACGAAAGAATATATAAGCAGATCTGGGTGGCTAGGGGTTTTATTGAGATAATATAGAAATATGTAGGTAAAGGAACTTGTGAGCGCAGCGCGAGAGCGAGTGTGAAATAGACCACCGAGCTGGTTTGCTGGCGCTGAAGTGTTAAGGGAGTTATGTCTCTATCACGTACACGGCTATAGAAGTTTTTCCTTTGAACGACATAGACTGAGTGAAGTATGAATAGATTATATATATATGTCTAAATTATCAATTGTAACTATATAATAAAATCAGGGTCATATTTATACATAAGTGGTAGATATATAGGGATTATATATATAAAAAAAAATATATGTGTATACATACTATACCAAAAGAAAAAAGGATGTAGGGAATATAGTTTATGGGTAATTGAAGAAATTACGGTGTTGGTAATGGTTTAAAGAGAAGAATTGTCTTAGACTGATGCGGCGCCTTTCTTCTGTGAAGTCATGTGACAAGAGTTATTGTCTGTATTAATAGGAATAAGGGTGTGGTTGAGCAGTATCACTGATAATGTTAAATTTAATTTCAATTTATATCAAACTTATAGAAAAAGAGAGATATATGAGAGTGAAAGTTGATAGGGAATTATATGTGAATCTATCACATTGTGGGAGAGATTTTTGTACTCTGAGAAGTGATAGCAGAGATCTGAGAAAGGTTCCTAGTTGAAATTGTGAATGTGACTCTATGTCCTATTTAGAATATGAGAGTATAAGTATATAAATATTGAAATAATAATGAGATTCAGATATAAAAATACTAAAGTGGTATTCAATTAATCCAATAGGAGTAAATATATATAAATTATGAAAATAAGAATAAGTAATGGATTAGTATGTTAGGTTGTATAATAACATAAGAGATAGTTAATATGGATATGGAATAATAATAAATGTATAAATACCTGATAATCGAGAGTATTATGGTAATAGGGACTATTTCAGATTTACAAAAGAGTTGAAAATGAAGAGTGAATGAGAGCTCGTGATATAAAAAGTAGTATTCTCTGTTGAGTGACATTATTCGAGAAACTTTTAGATATGAATAATTTTATCGCGGCCACGCAGTATTAATACTCTGATCTTATTGATTTTTTGTTCCTCATAGTGGCAAATTAATTCACCAGAAAGACATGGGGCTATGTCAGAATTATTCTTCAGAAGATAGGATGTCCCAGGTGTTACAGAGAGAAAAACCATAGTATTATCTGGATATATGGAGAACTAGGAAGACGTAGTAAAAGGTGCATATATATCACCAGGGGGGATATGTAAATTGGATTTGAGGCTAAAAAATTATAGTAGTAATAAGATATAAATTGAGGTGGAAGTGTTTTATACGTGATGTCATTATATCTTTATGAGAATGGGTGAGTAATATGCATCCCTCTAAACGCGGTTATATTAATATACTTGTGTCGTATTTAATATAAGGTGAATGATCATATTGGAAATAGATGTCTATTGTGTGGTAAGTCAAAGTGTATATAATTATATATATCGAAAAGTACGGACACTAGATGAAGAAAAGCATAAGTTTACAATACTTTTAGCGCTAATCTCAGCGCATAAAGCTGTGGATCACTAGGAATAGAGCACGTCGTGGTGTGCAGTGTGCGCTCTCCTTCTAGGTGCGCCTCTTGACTCGCGTCAAGCCCACCACATGAGAGAAAAATTGCACCTTACTGAATGGGATGGATTTCCATCTTAGAGTTGAGACTGCACAGATTGCTCTTGATATGGTTGGAGAGATGGAGGTGTAGCGAAAAGTTGCCTGATGCTAATACCGTGCGGTACCACACACCACTAGAACAGGCTTCACCTGCAGAAACGCTGGTTCTCTAACTTTCTGGCACACCAGTTCTGAGTAGATATCTAAATGCTTGGCGCATGAGCTTGGCGATAAGGGGTCTATTTGTGGATTCGGGATGTAGCTTATCAGAAAAATGTGTGACATTAAAAACGACTTTAACGAAAGAGTTAGATAGTTGAAGGGTGCAGCACCGAAGTTCAGAGAAGTATGCGGCTGAAATTGGCTAATGGATGTCTACATTTATTTTAATAACATATATGTTGAAATCAGAGTTATTTTAAAGATATGTAATATATTTTTATTTTGTAACATATTAATGGTATAAGGGACTATAATAGGTGCGGGCGTGAGTCGCACGAAGATGAGTGTAATAATAGGGATTATTCCTGTAAGAATTGATTTGTATACTTATTACTTAGATTATTTACTCTTGTCTCTTTTTTTCTAGTATACTTTTGGTGTCGCGTCTTGGTCTCAAGCTTTATATATTTAGTGATTTATTGGCACTTTATTAGGCTATATATATATATAGTATATATATATATAGTAGGTATTGGAGGTAGTATCATGAGTCACATAGCTCTATTCTGAGCTATGGTGAAACTGATTGTTATATATATACTTATTTTATTATCTTGATATATTAAAAGCTATAGTAATTTGGGAATGCCTGTCCGGAATCTTATTTTATTAGATGAGTATACTATATTATAATATAATTATAAAATATATATATTATTAGTTATATATAAATAGAAACATGAGGTGAGTTTATGGTAATGTGGTTCAGTAATTTTGAGCCTAATGAGGAAATATTTATAATAAAATATATAATATATAGGGTATATATATAAATATGGAAAAAGATATGGATTAGTGTAGAATATCTCACTATATGATAGAGGAACTCAATTAGGTGAAGTGAAATAAAGAGTATAATATAACACTCGAAAAGAGAACATATCAGGGGTCACATTGTCCGGGCCGAGAGTAGTTATTGAGGCCTTATGGTTTATATCACAGTAAAAAGTATGTAATTTATTACTACTAGTATCACTCATATTATATTTAAAATATGATAATTAATATAATATAATCAATCCCTCATAGAATTCATCTTTATAGCTACTATTAGGTTATAGCTATTATATAATATAATAATAATAAAAGTATATATCTAATATATATATCTTTTTAATAAATTTAGTGACCTAGAGGAATAAGTAGGCACGAAGTTCTCGCATACTATTATATCTTACAGCCGACTGAGATGACGCGAGAGAAGTTTGACTCACACCCTTTAGGAGAATTAGTGTACTCTGTATCTCGATATTCCGAGATCTAATAGTGCCATAGAGAATTTCCGATATTCCGATTCCGAATTCCTACAATTTATATATATTAATAATTTATGATATATATATAATAGGCAATATTATCATATAATTTTTATCCTTGAATGTATAAAATTTAGATTTCAATTATAATAATATATATATATATATAATTATATATAGATATATCGTAGGGAATTTATCGTGTAGCATGAACCGCACAATTTAAATTTAGTATAAAATAATCACCATCTTAAAAGGGTATAAGGGAGTTCAACTATATCAACTTAGAGTCATCGTGATTTAATATATATATATATAATAGTATTTATATATAATATATACTATATATTATATATATAATATATATATATATATATATATATAATATATAATATATATAATATATATATTGTGACAGTGGATTGGATGATATCGCTACTAGATAGATACGAGGCTATGATATGATAGAGGTTATAGATGGAGAGCAAGACTAATGAATGCAATCACGAGGAAGACATTAGACACTTAGACAAGACAACTAAGATTCATTAAGACATATATTAGCACTGAGGGAATGCGAAGAGATAAATGAAAACATTGAGATAAAGCATAGAAAGAAATAAATTGATATGAAAATACGAAGGTAGGAAGAAATAACATTGAAAATACGATGCCACAATGACGGTAAATTAATTCCTTGTCCTTAGAGGTGAGATTTTAAGACCGCCTCGCCGTATACCATCTGCGTTTTTCCTGCTTCGCATAATCTCCTCTTGCCAGTTTTTCTCCACTTATTATGATGGTTGGATGCATTATCCCGTTACTATACCTTTTGGGAGTATCAGGGAGGATATCTTGGTTATATATAAGGCATGTAAATAATTTCGAGGAAAATTACATATCCATAAAATCATTTATCGAATATAGGAGCGGATACACTTTAATACTCTCAGTATAGCTAGTTTTAGAGATTTATTTGATGCATATATGAAAAGAGTCCACCGTTGTGGAGATTAAAGTGTAGTATAACATACGGTTGTATCACGGGATTTGGATTGGGTCTACTGATAAAATTGTAATAGTTCAATCATCGGGGTATAAGCATAATTCAATTGGGAGATGTGAACTGCTAAGAGAAACATATAGATTCACACAGAGAGATTTCCTTCACACTGGTAATGCAGATAAAACATTTTATTGATCTTAGTTAATCTTGTAGCTATCTCTGCGAGAGTGAGAGCATCAGCCTTTGCTCAACACCTGGCTGGTGTCCCGCACACCTCTGCACATGCATCGCCTGAAATTTATGTAAAAGAACAAGTATTAAGGGGGTTGTCGGCGGCCACAGCCGTGCACGAAAAACTTGCTCAATATTGTTTAATTCTGATTATATATCGGTTTGAGATAATAATTATTATTTACTTTATTATTTATCACATTTATTATCATATATATATTTATTTTCTACAATAGTTTTCTTTTTTATAGATATTATTTTCTTGAAATGAGAAATTATAACATTATAGTTTTGGGCACACTAACATGATATATATCTAGTTCTTAATGATAATAAACCTAAAATGAGAGTTCATTCTATAGCTTAATTTAAAAATGTTTGCAAATTACCACTAATATAGCGAATATCATATTATTTATATCCTTATCAAAATAGGTCCTGGAGAATCTTTATTCTATGGATTTATTAAGAGTTTTGCATGGGAATGATAAAGAGGATTAGCGGCGGCTGATGGGATCTATTTTTTTTTTCGAGATTAATTGGGGAGTGGTTGCGCCCAAGAAAGAATTAAATCCAAGGATATGGGGAAACATTAACAGTTGGGGCATGATAGTATTGATACTCCAGACCTCGGATATATGAATTAACAAAAAAACAATATTTGTCAGATATTATTATTAAGAGTTTCACACCCCGACAACAGTATGCTATATATTTTAGTCACGATAGCATGATTCTACTCTTTCACCTCTTTATGTATCAGTTTCATTTGATTACATTAGAATTTTTAATCTTAAGTATTTATTAAATGTTAAAAATGCATTTGTGCTGCTATCTTTACTCAGGTATCTTCTCTGGACTAGCTTCTCCCATTAATGTATACCTTGTGGCTTTCCCGTTTTTATATCTTCCCATAACTCTTTATTCTTACTTTCTACTCTTTACCTTTCTTCTTCTATATCTATAATTCTGATCTGCTTTCTTTATTATCATATCACTATGGACTATTTGAGAATATGACTTTTTATGCAATTGTTCAATATTAATATTAGCTATTACATAGTCTATTATAATTTTTTTGTTCTGTTATAATTGTAATCGATTTCTAGATGAGCCTCACCTCTATGGGATCGCATCTCATTCAGATCTACGACAGTTGGTTCAGTGTCAATGTTTTATTGTTGTCAGGGATTTTGCATAATTTTAAACTATTTCGCTTAAAAATATCAGTTGTCTTTTCTATTTTCAGTCTTATTTTGATTATTTTCGATATTGCAATATTTTTTTATTCTGTTCGGAGATTCCCTCATCATTTAAAGCACCCAAATCAGTGTATGGCTGTATGGTGGTAGTGAATCACACGTGAAGGAAGGTGAAAGGAGAAAAAACTTTCCATGCTAATAGCTCTGGCGAATTCGGGATTATTCGAGCGCAATTTATTCACTCAAATATTGAATAAGCGCTATACGGAACTACCCAAAGAGCAGCAATCCTCCATTCATTCTTCGCAATTAGTATTCGAGGCTGGAATTTTTGATGGGAAGTAGTTCTTAGGCCCTTTTCCTTAACACAATATCTTTATTTTCGAAAGGCACCTTTTTATTACTATTAATTATTTTTTATTTTGTGTCCTTTGACCCATGATATTATCATTATTTATTATTAATGGGTTGATTAAATAGACACCATTACACCTGCAATGTTTTAAAATTATATATGTACGAATATAATTATCACCCCTTTAAATATTTATCGTACGCTTAGCCCAAGCTTTATGGGCGTGGAACTATTATAAAAAAGAATTATTTTTTTTATACAATATTTTTATATTAATCATTTTATTATCTGTTTATTTTTATATGGAGAAGTGATCTTGAGATAATTGAAGAAAGCATATATTACGAAATATATATATTTATATATTAATATATTAATATATATATATATAGAATAATATATTAATATATAATATTTAATAATATATATATAAATTTATATATTATATAATTTATATTTACATATTAATTAATATATAAAATAATATATATATATATTATTAATATATTATTAATAATATTATTAATATTAATTATATATATATATACTCATTATATTTAAAGTATTTAATCACGATGTAAATAAATTACAATGAAAGTATTTATTAATAATATTATGATAGTTTATAAAAGACAGATTATAGCTACAGATTCGGTGGCAAGCGTTTCCCATTGGTCCTCGCCAAATATGTATATTCGTAAAGGTTTTAATAACACATTATCCAAGGCTTACGAGAAAGAGATACAAAAACGGATGTACTTTGGCTAGGAGAATAAAATCATCGGTTCGAGCACTGCTGGTTCCTTAGAGGAAACGTAACAAAAACAAGAAACAAAAATTATATCTACACAAAAACACATATCTAATAGATCACCAGCCGGAAAAGTTCGTAAGAATTATCATTTTTTATTAGGGGAATATATAATCCCTTATACGGAAAATTACAACTCTTTATATATAATAATCATATCTTTTTTACTTAATCAAATCCCATTTACTAACTAATAATATAGAGCGCCACATATTAGGTAGTTAATAATATATGGTGATGATAGCCTAAATGGTTGAGATGAAATATCTAGCCCTATATTTAAGGAAGGACGCTTTATTAATTGGGTTTCTCGAATAAAAATTAACTGGAATAGTTGTAGTCGCTCTATTAATATCTTCTGCTTAAGTAGCGCAGACTGAGTAGGGACTCGAGCCGGTACGGGGAAAGCAGAGGAGGGAGGCGACGTTTTGCATACCAACACATCTTATCGATAAAGCGGTCGGAAGGAATCCCCCGAGCCGACACTCCAGTCCACACGAATACGCAATAAAAAGAGCGTGCTGGACACTCTTTCGGGTTACCTGAGAGACCCCACAGTTCGTCCCGGAGGGCGAGATTAATTATGTGTCTCTAACCATCGATAATATGCTTCTCTCCCGGAATAAGCTCGAGAGAGAACCCTGACCTTCCTGCCATGCACGGATGCAGAGTATAATATTTAATTTTCCCAGGTAGTATTATTCATTTAGTAAAAAAAAAAGCTTACAACTATTAATTTAGAAAGTCTATTATTTACATTATATAATGCTAGTGGAAAGTTAACTCCACATAAAAAGGTCCTCTAATATTAGACTCTTCTCAATACTTTAAATTACAAAAAACTAACTATAAACATAAAACAATAATTAGTGTTCATATTTCTTATTATTTCATCTAATCTT
>JABUQX010097553.1:17500-25000 GCA_015478945.1 Trachelipus rathkii | reverse complement strand
TGAAAGGAACTTTACGAGAGGACTCTCTTGGATTTCCTTTGACATGCGGCGCACATTATATAATATATTTTTATTATTTACTAGGACTTAAACAGGATAGTGTTATAAATTTGTATTAACGATGAATAGTCATGGAAATGAATTTTCTTCAGAAGATATTTTTTTAGTTTATTATTCTATGTAAAATTTATTTTTTCGCGTTGGAGGTGGGGGAGCGACATGGTCCCTCCTCCTTGGCTCCGTTCTGGTCACGCCATATGTAATAATAAATATTATAAAAATGAAAAATATTAGTATTATGAATATTATTATTAAAAATTATTAGACACACTTAATTAGTAACAATATGTCAATTTATATTGATATATATTATATATATATATATTATATATATATATATATTAATTATATATAATATACATATATTATATATATATTATTTCTTAGCTCCTTCATTATTCTTCAGTATAAATTAAATAGGAAATCTTAACGTTACAATATATTTAAATTTAAATTTAGTTTTATAAATAATCAGTAGACATCTTTTAAAATTATCACTATGTCACATCATACCTGCTTAAATTAATATCGTATAATATATATATTGACTAAAAAATACTCGATTACAAAAATCATTTAAAAGTAGTAGAAATTATTAATTATATACTTGCACAAATGTATATATATATATATAAATTATTATATATATATATATATATAAAATTAATATATATATTTTAATAGTTATAGTATATGGAGTAGACGAATATTAATACTATACATAATCGGATCATAAATTACGTAGAATCAAAAGAAATCGGGTAGTTTTTTTTTTTATTAGCGTGCAAGGAATAATCTAGGTAAATCGGTACATAATTGTATCACCTATAGATTCGCTGTGACCTCCAAGAGAGAGAAGTTATCATTTGGGGACCATAGTAGGCCAACCTCACTAGCGAAAGGCTATTTCTTACATTTTGTTATTTTGTATATATTTTTATCAGACAATTTCAAAGCTAAGACACGGCTATGAATGATTTGCCTGAGAACTGGCTATCATGTACCTCAAAACCTTATATATTATGGGGATAAAGTTTTATTATAATATTATATTATCTAAGTTATACTTTCCGCTTAATATTCCTAATATTATATATTTATATAATATAAAAGTAAAACTGACAGAATTTTAGGGGAACGGCGCAATTCTCATATATATTCACGTATAGATAGG
This sequence comes from Trachelipus rathkii, assembly GCA_015478945.1. NCBI lineage: Eukaryota > Metazoa > Arthropoda > Malacostraca > Isopoda > Trachelipodidae > Trachelipus > Trachelipus rathkii. The sequence goes on along the minus strand of JABUQX010097553.1, from coordinate 23,766 downwards.
CCTAAGGAATATATATATGTCACAATATGTCCGTAATATATATACTATATAATTATATTATTCAGACAGGTCACGGTATTAGAAGGTAGTCGTTATATATATATACTAATTATTATATATTTGTCAATGGATTATATATATTTATCAGATAGGATGCCTCCCTGTCTCACACCATTGTTAACCTGTAAAGCATGTAAAAAATGATATTGTGAGTATGTTTAAGTTCCCGCGGAGGCACGGCGATAGGGTACAATTTGAATGGGCTAATGGGGTGCGAGATATTTTCTTTATTGTAGTGGAGTTGTAAAAAAATTTAATTGATATATATTGAGTTTATATATTGAAGGTAGTTAGTCGATCTTCTGGTCAAAGATTTAATTATATCAGAGTTGGATATGTAGCAATACATATGCACTATAAGGTGAGTTCTCATTTCGGTTATATTGAGCAAATTAAAGAGGCTATGTCAAGTTAGATTTTAATATAAAGAAACAGGTATAACGCCCGGATCTAAGATAAAGTGAGTGCAGAGATGGATACCAGTCAAATTTTTCTCATATGTGTATATAGATATAGGACCGTTATGGTTGAAAGTCGAGGGATTACTCGATAAGTATAGTTCAGGATGCAAATTATCTTCTCGTCTATCAGAAAGAATAGAAATGAAGACGCACGTGTGCCCATGCCGAACTCTACAAATATCCACAAGGTTCCTTCCAATGATGAGAAGAATTATATGCAGCCTATCTGTGTATCAGAAACAAAATCCTTCACTTTCAGCGAGCCAGAACAAAGTTTATATAACGTAAATATCTGAGTAGAATGAATGAACTTTTAAAACGTGGATATCTATAATGAGAATTCACAGGATTATGTTACCCAGTTGCGAAGCGGGAGCACGCCACTGTTTGAGAATATAGCATGCATGGCACGCTACGACGAGACCGGCGTTAATCAAGACAAGTGCAGCGAGTAACATGAAGCGTATATACTCGTATATTGAAGTGTCTCGAAGAGTCGCTCAGGAACATAACCAAAATCTATATGTTATGATTTTATGGTTTGAGCACGTTAAAGAGTAATATGTCTTGCATGGAACTTTCTTTGCTTTCTCCATATTATATGAAGTCACAAAGAAATTAAATTGTAAAATTATCAACAACGCACCTCACCAGTTCGCAGACACCGCTGAGAAGACGATCGGTGTTCAAAACTCACAATTATATTGTCTTCTTTCTCTATTTGGAGATAATATATAAAAAAGAAAAAGCATTTATATTAAGGGGCAGATTTGATGTGAATAAGGTGAGATTAACGCGAAGTAGCTAAAGATGAAAGAAATTAAAGTTTTTTGAGACCCCCCATCGAATAACGTGCTAAGAGCAAGGGTGTCATATATATATCCAAATAGAAATTCGTAGAAAGATCAGAGAATAGTAGCTCCAATTCCGCCCTTCACTAATTTAAACAGGTTGAGATACTAATTGTTGTTATGAAGAACATCTATATCAAAATAAGGAAATGAAAATAGATGGATAGGTCTAATGGATAGTATCAATATAGATGAGAAGGATCATTATAATGATCATAAACTAGAAAAGTACAGAGTTTGAAAAAATTAAATTACTCATAATTAGAGTACAACACATTCTAGAGATTTAAATAGGAGAACATGAGTGGATCCAAGTCTACAACAAGCAAGCTATTATAATATAGCAACTGACTACAAGAGAACATCAGAGTAAGAATTACTTTGTGTTAGCGACTCTATCAAAGAAGCTTTCGATATTGATCCTAAAAGTAACTTAGAATGAGCTGAGAAATATTAACAGAAATCAGAAGAGAGAGAGGTACCAAGTAGCAGTGGTGCTTATCGTGAGAGAGGTAGTATATTCTAGGAATGATAATGATGGAATATAGTAGGGCTGAGTGCAATACGATCAATCAGCTCCACATGATATATGTCGGATTTTGATTACGTTCGATAAGTTATGTTTACGAGAGATTATCAACCTAAGTCTTTTATTTAAATTTTATATCTTTAATCTTTTATCTTTCACTTATATAGCTTATTTGCACACATATCGTTATATGTAGTCCTCTTAATCTCGAGATGGATTCTTTCGATTGTCATCACATATTTCATTTATAAATAAAATTACAAATTTATCTCATTGTACTGAGAGATAAATACTAGAGAAGAGTTTATGAATGAGTATTGTAAAATGTACTTAATTCGCCCAACTTAACAGTTTGGGTGGGATGGATGCGAAGAGTCTAACATATAAACCATACTAGATGGATCATTCTGAAAAAGTAATTCATGTGACGAAATGAGGCAACTTAGATGACTCGAAGTGGCAAACTAGCAAGGAGAAGAGGTTAAGGGATGTCGAGTTTTATAATAGATTTCTTAGGTACTCAAACACCTTCTCAAGTAGAGTTATATGGGCCATGACGTAATTATAGTGAGGAGGAGAGTAATAAAGTTCACAGGACTACCCATTAAGCTTTGGGAGAGGCTGCACAGGTGGAGCAACTCACTAAACACGTTCATAAAACATTATTTTAACCGTATGCTCTTAACATTAATGTTATTATGAAGAGGCAATGTCAGCCTAGGAGTTAACCAAGGAGAAGAAAGAGCGCGCCACACAGATGTGCATGGGCTTTATCAAACGAAACGACTATGCTTTCTACAGCAATCTTGACGGGATGAGACGAGAGGACACCCACCACTAAGAAATTCGCGCGATAAGTAACGATAACATTGATGCGGAGAGCGTAAACCAGAAAAAGTGACCAATAAGGTATGTAAATAGGACACAAAAGGAAAGCAGATGATGAACAGAACAGAGGATGATGACGACGCATGTAGCGAAGGGATATATGTATGCCATCATGGTGCTCTAGCAGAAACTCCTTCCATAGAGAGAGATTGAGGAGTATGAGAATGAGGAAGTATTAGCCTCTATATTCATATAAGAGTGGAGTGTATGATAGGCTATGCATACACCTGGTTAAAGACGGATATATAGATATTTGGGGACAAGGCAGATCGCAATACGTTCCACTTAAGGCATGTGAGTACATGGACAACCAGCCAGAGAATTATGTGCTTTATTATGTCAAAGTAGGTGAATACTGTTCTTACATTGCCGAGAGTAGAAATTGGGTGCAATGTCCCAAAGAAACTGCTAGGTATTAAATATGGATACCGAACTAGATCAGAGGAGCACATCACTTCACGATGAGTATCAGAAATAGGTATGAGAATGACAGATTGAGGGTTCAAGATTATAAGGAACATTGAAGGAGAAAAAGACAGTTTTTCCATGTCCCAATTCGGGCATATCTCCTCTGGAATAGCTCACACGAACAGGTGCCGTGGTCCATCCCAAGAATATATAACCTCGAGTAGTATTCCTTTGCGAAGGAAAATTAAAATAATGATGTACAGAGTTGAAAGAGATAGAACTAATAAATCTTTGTGCTCTGAACCATAATCACTAATATGAACATCGCACTTATGCTTTGTTGCAGACAAGATACACACAACGAGAAGGAGTCGATCTCGTCGATCAAAACTATGAGTCCAAAGTGACCATACTGTAGCTATTACTAACGAGCAATAGAGGACATGGTACGTAAGTCGAGAGCCGACCCAAACTAGGATTATGAATCGCTCTAGACCAAAGATGCCGAGGTTGGTGCAGAGAAGTATTATACAATTTCTATTAAAAGATTCTTATAGGGATCGTGTTGCTACCATATAATGCGCGTGTGTAGCTGGAGAAACATAATCTTATTTATTAATGTCAAGCAGAAGGGGTAGTGGTGAAACGTAAGAAGTCAAGCGTTTTAAAAATTAGCAAATACCATCTCGGATATGAGGTAGTTGCCCTAATTAAATGTGACAGCGGAAGAAAAATCCTCCTATATCGTTGGGCGAAGAGTTACAGATACCTGTCTATGCACTCTCCTCCCCATCTGCTATTCAGTAAATATCGGAACGCGCGAGTTCCGACTCTACTGTGGTTAACGTTGAGAATCCCATAACAGTAGACGAGATCCTCTAGCAATTATTGTATATGGAGGAAGTAGAGAAATCAGTCGTCTTTATACGAGAATTATGATAAAACATTCGAAAAAGGACTGAGAGAAAATCCTGTTTCGAAAGAGGAAATAGTCTAAACTAGAATATGCCAATATAGCACATTTAAAGATTAAGAAGGAGTATAAGATTCTATAAGCTAGAGTATTTATATTATATATGTAATGGGATATAATTAGCATACCTAATATGGCTTATAGCAGAGTTATGTACATATATAGTAAGCAGTAGATTTATACCTAGCATTATCCTTCGCTTATATTTTTATCATCCACTCTTTTACCTATACTAGATTTTTACTTACAATGATGTCATCTATTCTATACATATACATATATATTATAGATTATTTACATATCTACTATCATATCTATTACTATATTTTACTTATTTTACTATATCTAATATGCGGCGTAAGTCTAGATACGTTTTCTTACTCACATCGGTGAAGTCTGCAAAAGATTATCTAATATTACTATACTTATCTATATATATTCTTAATCTATCGGTATATATATATTATATATATATATATATATATTATATAATATAATTATATATATATAGTATAACTATATATAGTTATCATATATATATATATTATATATATATATAATCACATGACTCTAAGTGGGATTTGGAACCCCTTACCCTTAAGGATGGGTGATTTACTACAATAATTGTGCGGTTTCCATTGCAGCTGAAAGATCCGTATATATATATATATTATAGCTGCGCGCAACTACACTGGGCGCGCTCTCGGGTGCAGCCTGTGCATAAAGTCGCTCTAATTTGCCGCTTCGGATCTGTGTGTGGTTCGACGTGGCTATGTTAATATATATTTATATATATATATATATATATATATAATAATATATATATATATTGGAATCGGAATCGATCGAAGAGAATGCGGGGTACCATTTTGACTGGTACTCGAATATGTCGGATATCGGCTCGGCATCGGCATGCGTGCTGGAAACTTTGGAATTGCGTCCGCATCAGCATTATATATATATATTATATATATATATATAATATATCTATATATATTATATATATTATATATAAGTATAGTATATAATATATATATATATATATATTAGTTATATATTATATATATATTTATATATATACTTTATATATATATATATACGTATATATATTTATATATATATTTATATATATTATATATATATATATTTATATATATATTTTTAGTTTATATATATTTATTATAGGTTTAGTATATATATATGATATATATATATATAGTATATATATATATTATTATAATATATAATATATTTATCATATATAATTTATATAAGTATATATATATATATAATATTATAACTTAAAAAGGCAAAATACCAGAAAAAAAAAAATAAAAAATTTCTAGAAAAGTAAGGAAAGAGTTTATCAACCAACTTACCATTATTTGGTAATCAGCGTATAAAGCTATTACCATATGTAAACAAAAGATCTAAATACGACACTTATCAGCAAGAATAAAGGTTACCATATTAGCAATCAGCGTTATCCAAGCTTATTATATGTTAAAGTCGTTTGTATGATTTAAACTAACGAGATACCCTAGAGTAGACCGCATAGATATCAGGAGTCGGGTCTCTCGGCCTCAGGTGGACGACGGGGGGAACTTCGTCACCACCCTCTGTCCCCCATCCGGCTCGAGCCTCCCCTAATGGAAATATGTTTTCCCTTGAAGCTTTCCATTTTTAGTGGGCTGACCGATAGGGGATAGAGGGGGACGAAAACGTACTTTAGCATATAATAAGCTTTAGGCGCTGATTCCAATATGTATATCTTGGTTTTTCTGTAAGTGTCGTCTTTTCGATATATATATATATATTATATATTATATATAGTATATATACTATATATTATAATATAAATAAATATATTATATATATATATATATATATATATTACATTCTGGTAATAAGCTTTATACGCTGATTCCAAATATGTAATTGGTTTTCCTGTAAGTGTCATACTTTTCGAGATAATTCTCCTGGCCCTTTTCTGGAATTATGCCCTTAAAAAAATAAATATTATTAAACTGGATAAAATTTAATAAAGTACCAAAAAACGTACAAAATATTTTTTGCTATCACTCCTTTACCTTGGC
>JABUQX010097553.1:2500-7500 GCA_015478945.1 Trachelipus rathkii | reverse complement strand
TTTGATTGAGAATATAAATTATTGTTGAAAAAGAAAAAAGTGTCAGTGGTGGCTAGAAGAAGAAGATTTTTGAACTCTAATTTTGTGAAATTGTTAAAAATGTCATTGGACTCGAAAATATTGTTAATAATAATGTCGATGACATCGTAAGTAGGAATGTTGGTGTAAAGGGATTCTATGTCAAAGCTTGTCATATAAAAAGTATGTAAATTATTGATAGAGAATAACCAGTTTTTAAAAGTATAAGAGTTACGTATGGAGTAAGAATTAGAGGCTAAGGGGGATAGGAGGGGTACTAAAAACTTTGCTAGTTTATAATTGTGTGTGTTGTAAGCTGCAAGGATGGGGCGGATTGGAGTGTTAGGTTTATGGACTTTAGGTAGGCCATATAAAATTCCGGGGGAAGAGCCTCTTGAGTAGAGTTCGTCATAAACTGATTTATCAATTTTGTTCAATTTCAGCAATTTACGAAGATTTCTATTTAGTTTGTCCTCCAAAGACAAAGACAATTTTAAAGGATTAGGGTTAGATATCAATTTAAATTTAGTTGTATCTGATAAAATATTATCAACTTTGTCCACATAATCTGATTTATCCAGGATAACAGTGCCTATACCCTTGTCAGGTTTACAGAAAACCAAGGAATGATCATTTTGGAGGGATTTTAAAATTGAAAAGTCTGATTTAGAAATTAGATAAGAAAAAACTTTGGAGGGTTTAAATCTGTAATAATGTTTAAGAGCTATTTGTTTAATCTTTTGGGTAACTTCTTTAAAATTTGAATTATAAATATCGTAAGATTTAATTATGTAAACTAGTTTTTCAAATGATTGTAAGTAATTCAGGTAATTTATACGAAATCTTGGAAGGCAAAAATTAAGGCCTAAACTTAAAATTCTTTTTTCGTTATTTGAAAGAACCTTGGATGAAAAGTTATAAATGAATTTGTTAAGATCGATCGGAGATGAATTTAAATTCAAATTAAGTGCTTTAAGCTTATTTTTATGCTTGACCTGAGTTTTTTGAATAATCTTGGCTGAGTTTACTAAAATCTTATTGTTAATATACAGAAAATCAATATAAGATAGTTTACTCTTTAAATCCAGGCGGTTAGTTTGGTATTGTTTAAGGGTCAAGTTTAAACTTTTGTCTTTAGTAGAAATTTCATAATTAAGAAGTTTGAATTGGAAACCTCTGTAAAGATTACTGCAATATAGTTTTTTTGTAAATAATTTGAACCTTAAAAACTTAGGAATAACCTGGTAGGCTTTGCAAGTTCTAAGGAAGGACAAATCGAGCCTGAGCTTCTCTAGTTTGTTGTGTAAGCTCTCGAATTTGCGTATAGATTGAATCGATGCTTGGCCATATCTTCTTCTTAATACATCATTCCGGCTACTATTCTTTGGGAAGCGTAATTTTATAATGAAAAGAAGCACTAACAATCTGAACATCATCAAGAACTTTATTCAACGTTTCGATGACTCAAACTGTCATCATCCTCAGGAAAAGACACTACAAAATAATAAATAGCAAAAACAATAATACCAAACAAAACAAACCAATATATGACACTGTAAAAAAGAAAGATATTTTTATAAAACTTCCTTTTTATGACCCTATTTATTTAAAACTTAAAAAAGATTTGACACGAATATTTGATGATCATATCCCACAACTTAACATTAACCTTATTTTTACATCTTCTTGTATAGGTTTTCTCGAATCACAAAGATAAGATTCCCGATGCTCTTAAGTCTGCTATTGTTTATAAATTTAATTGTGATGTCTGCACAGACTTCTATATTGGCAGTTCCTTACGTCAATTTTCAGTACGAATTAATGAGCACCGCGGAATATCGTCTCGTACCAACAATTTTTTCACTACTCCTTCAAACTCTGCTATTAGAGATCACTGTTTTACTAATAATCATCCTCTTTCTTCTTCTAACTTCTCTATACTGGCACAAATCCCCGAACCAACCAAGTTACATATTTCTGAATCATTATTTATTCATCACTTAAAACCCAGTCTCAATAACGACAGCGGTCCCTATAACTTACAACTTTTATGAAGCCTTCTGTTAAATTCAAGAATATTACCAATCGTTACCTAGTAAGTTTATAAATTGATATTAATTTCGCAGCATTATCTTGAATTACCTGTTGCTGTTGTGAAAATTACGTAAATTTTAATTTTAACTTAAGAATGATATTTGATTTAATTTGAGTAACTTTATTGACATTATGTAATTTCATATCATTGAAGAATTTATATTTATCATCTATTTAGTTATTTAATATATGATGTCCCATTACTATAATTATTATATTTTTGTATTGTATTTCCATTTCGTGCTTTCAAACGAATTGTTTAAAGTTATTTTAGTTATCCGTGATGCATTAATTTATTTCTTTTAATTGTTGTAATACCGAAAATATTTAATAATTACTATTTAACTTTTAAGAAGAAAAAATTTGTTTAGTTTAATTCCCTTTAGATTTCACTTAATTAATTTATAAAATAGTTTTGTTTATTACTTCCATTAGGTCTTAAGGTTTATTTATTTATTTACTTATTTATTCTTATCCAAGATTATTATTTTTATTATTATTATTATTATTATTATTATTATTATTATTATTATTATTATTATTATTATTATTATTATTATTATTATTATTATTATTATTATTATTATTTATTATTATTTTTATTATATTATTATTATATATTCTTACTTATTGATATTATTATTATTATTATTATCTATTATATATTATTATTCAATTATTATTATTATATGAATAATTATAATATTATTATCATTATTATATATTATTATTATTATTATTATTGGTAATTATTATTATTTATTTATTATTTGTAGTGTCTTTTCCTGAGGATGATGACAGTTTGAGTCATCGAAACGTTGAATAAAGTTCTTGATGATGTTCAGATTGTTAGTGCTTCTTTTCATTATAAAATTACGCTTCCCAAAGAATAGTAGCCGGAATGATGTATTAAGAAGAAGATATGGCCAAGCATCGATTCAATCTATACGCAAATTCGAGAGCTTACACAACAAACTAGAGAAGCTCAGGCTCGATTTGTCCTTCCTTAGAACTTGCAAAGCCTACCAGGTTATTCCTAAGTTTTTAAGGTTCAAATTATTTACAAAAAAACTATATTGCAGTAATCTTTACAGAGGTTTCCAATTCAAACTTCTTAATTATGAAATTTCTACTAAAGACAAAAGTTTAAACTTGACCCTTAAACAATACCAAACTAACCGCCTGGATTTAAAGAGTAAACTATCTTATATTGATTTTCTGTATATTAACAATAAGATTTTAGTAAACTCAGCCAAGATTATTCAAAAAACTCAAGTCAAGCATAAAAATAAGCTTAAAGCACTTAATTTGAATTTAAATTCATCTCCGATCGATCTTAACAAATTCATTTATAACTTTTCATCCAAGGTTCTTTCAAATAACGAAAAAAGAATTTTAAGTTTAGGCCTTAATTTTTGCCTTCCAAGATTTCGTATAAATTACCTGAATTACTTACAATCATTTGAAAAACTAGTTTACATAATTAAATCTTACGATATTTATAATTCAAATTTTAAAGAAGTTACCCAAAAGATTAAACAAATAGCTCTTAAACATTATTACAGATTTAAACCCTCCAAAGTTTTTTCTTATCTAATTTCTAAATCAGACTTTTCAATTTTAAAATCCCTCCAAAATGATCATTCCTTGGTTTTCTGTAAACCTGACAAGGGTATAGGCACTGTTATCCTGGATAAATCAGATTATGTGGACAAAGTTGATAATATTTTATCAGATACAACTAAATTTAAATTGATATCTAACCCTAATCCTTTAAAATTGTCTTTGTCTTTGGAGGACAAACTAAATAGAAATCTTCGTAAATTGCTGAAATTGAACAAAATTGATAAATCAGTTTATGACGAACTCTACTCAAGAGGCTCTTCCCCAGGAATTTTATATGGCCTACCTAAAGTCCATAAACCTAACACTCCAATCCGCCCCATCCTTGCAGCTTACAACACACACAATTATAAACTAGCAAAGTTTTTAGTACCCCTCCTATCCCCCTTAGCCTCTAATTCTTACTCCATACGTAACTCTTATACTTTTAAAAACTGGTTATTCTCTATCAATAATTTACATACTTTTTATATGACAAGCTTTGACATAGAATCCCTTTACACCAACATTCCTACTTACGATGTCATCGACATTATTATTAACAATATTTTCGAGTCCAATGACATTTTTAACAATTGTAAAAATTAGAATTCAAAAAAAATCTCCCGCTTCTAGGGCAAACAGTGAGACTTTTTTATTTTATCTATAATTTATATTCTCAATCAAATTCATTAGCTATGGGTTCACCTCTCAGTGCTACTTTAGCAAATATTTATTTAAATCATTTCGAAACAATATGGCTTAACCAATGTCCCGACCACTTCAAACCTACTCATTATAAAAGGTATATGGATGATACTTTCTTACTATTTAATAACAAATCCAATGTTTCATTATTTTTTGACTACATCAACTCCCAACTTACTAACATCAATTTCACAAGAGAAGATGAACAAAACAATACTCTACCTTTTCTCGATTTACTTATAAAAAAAACCGCCACGGACTTTACAACTGAAATTTACAGAAAAAAGACTTTTACTGGACTGGGAATGAACTTTTTCAGCCACACCCCTTTACTCTTTAAATGTAATAGTATTAGATCCCTTCTACACAGAGCTTACCATTTATCCTCATCTTATTCTCTAATGCATATTGAATACGAATTTCTCCTCAAATACTTTACTACCAATTATTTTCCTTCTTCACTGATACACAAATACATAAATATTTTTATGACATCCAATTTCGAAAACAAACCTATTTATGACACTGTAAAAAAGAAAGATATTTTTATAAAACTTCCTTATTATGACCCTATTTAT